>JAVTVY010050701.1:0-28191 GCA_036873755.1 Hanleya hanleyi | reverse complement strand
GAAATGTCATCAGCCATGTGCCAATGACTGATTGAACTTCGTCTCCTCTCATCTGTCTGGGCATGGCGGATTGATATGTCGTATATTTGTACCTATGTATTTTGTTGAACAATTGTGTGTGTAGCTGTCATATTTCAACAATATATCGTTCTTCTTCTGACCATTAATAAAAATTTACAACGAAGCACAAACTATGTGTGATACTGTTTGAATCCATGGTTAGGATGTAGTCCCAATAACTCTCGAAGTACGGCAAAGTGTAGCAGGGATTTAGTTGACGGAAACACCCGAGGAATTTCCGATTTCGTTGGTAAACGGAAGCGCAAAAAATCGCACGTGACATTCATTGGCCAATCAAAACCCAAGAATATTCTGTCATGGCGGTAACACCAGAAAGCCTTCTCATCGACCCGAAAGTTTCTTCCTCGTAGAAATTGTTTTGAGAAGTTAACGACGTGTTCATGGTTGCACGAATGAAGCATGCAATGGTTCTGCAGCAGCTTGTAGACGAGGTAATATGACTGTTAGAGTATCAAATCATTTCGGAAATGGTTTTCCGCACGTGTACTTGTGCAAACCCGACCACACTCCCCCCCTCCCCTCCCCTCCCCATAGTTGCAGTTGCATGTAAACTTCAAAGCCCCAAGAACATGTAGCTGTGTAGACCTAGTAGATTTCTCTCCACTAATCTACTCTAATAGTGGAGAGAGATCTACCAGGTCTAGTAGCTGTGATACTCGTATTATGGATCTTGGCCTGTACTAGTTCAACAAGCTGAACCCTATACTGACATTTAATTTTGTGTTGATTATGTAGGACTAGGCTTCAGCCGTTGAATCGAAATTTCCCATCGCAAAATATTCGCCTCCCGACCTAGGTAACTGCGGGTGGATTTGCGCTCATAAAAATCGATAATACCTACTGCTTTGTGCTCGTTTGGATAGAATACATATATGCCTACTTCCCTGGCCATTTATTTTCTCTGTCCAGCTCCTTTCATTTCCATAAACGGCAAAAGAAAAAAATATCATCGCGGACGATCTTCCAAGAACGAAATCCGCTGCCATTTTGAAATGTCACTATGGTGACACGAGACTAATTTGTAAATTCGGCATTGTAGACAGGAAGGTCGGAAAGAGCTCATTCATGAGGCTGTCACATTATCTGCATTTAAATGTAAAATTGTAACTATCGATATCAAGCATAATGTAAGGCACATACTGAGAAAGGTAATTCATGGGATTTTTCATCTCCCTACTAAGCGACTGGGTCGACTGAGCGGATTCAGTTTTTCCGACTCTTGTAATCCTGAATTTAGAATAACCTCGCATTAGAGAATCAGGGTCACGCGAGAGTGTTCGAAAATGGCGATGGATTTCGTGTTTGGAAGATCGTCCGCGATGATATTTCTTTCTTTTGTCGTTTATGGAAATGAAAGGAGCTGAACAGAGAAAATAAATGGCCAGGGAAAATATGTATTCTATCCAAACGAGCTCAAAGCGGTAGGTATTATAGATTTTTATGAGCGCAAATCCACCCGCAGTTACCTAGGTCGGGAGGCGAAAATTTTGCGATAGGAAATTTCGATTCAACGGCTGAACCTAGACTGGATGAGTCTCTATTTCATATGTACTATTTAATAATAATAAAATGATCATTAATAAATACAATGAAAAAACAAAAAAAATGAAAAAACAAAAAAAATGAAAAAAATATTTTTAAAATAGAGACTGAACGATTTGATGGGTTTCGTCGTGTAAAGATTCCATCTGGAGGCGTGGTTAGTCAGAACGATTGACATGTTTTTACCTTCGGTCGCAACATTTGTATCAATTTCATTCTAACGCCATACTGTGACGTGTCGACAGTAACGTCATTCCCATTGTTGAGGTCATGGTAGTAACGTCATTCTCATTGTTGACGTCACATGAACGCATTGCTTCCAGCGTGCGTATATGAACGAACCAATCAAATCCTTTGAGTTGGGGGCGGGGTCAGAATACGGAGTTTTCATTGGTGACAAAAAATGCACAGTATATTGTGCATTTTTTCTTGCAAAGTTAGCTCCCTTGTGACGTTCCGTCCAGTCCCTGTTTCAAGCATTTCTTAATTGGCAGAGTTACTTCCTCTTGTTTCCCGTTTAAAATACATTATGAAACAGGGGCTGGATCCAGTCTACGGCTGAACCCTACATAATCAATATCACAAATTTAAATGTCAATTAGGGTTCAGCTTGTTGAACTAGGCCTGTACCACAGCTAGGCTACAGGTCCATGGGCCCAAGTCATGGGAGCTTGAAATAAACGAATTAGCATGACTGCCCGGTTATTGGACACTTTTTATGAGTAAGAGTCTGCAGGTCGGCCATGCAACCACGTATGGCTGAGAAAGTAACACTGGATAAAAGACTACATCTTTAGTGATAAATCGTCATAAAAAAATATTGAAGAAAAAATAGAGAGAGAGACTGGAAACAGTTGAAACGCAGGGACCATTGATTCACGGTATGGAAATGCAAGTTTGCACCCAGTTATTGGGCACTTTTTCAGCGATGGATTTATTTGAAACTAATCAACTTACTGTCATATTGTTTGTCCCACAGTCTTTAGTAAACCTCCAAGAATATTTAAACATGAATCAGAACTGTAACCCACAAATGAGTTTTGAAATGAGTGTCGAAGATTCAACCTGTCCCAAATTTGGCAGTTTTTGGGAGTGTCCGTTATCCTTGGCTGTCAATCAGTGCTATTGCCAGTGTGAACCACATGACATGCTATCGTAAACTGGCTGCTCCCCGGAATTGCTCTGTTCTTAGACGGAGTGGTGGGGAGAAATTTACATCGTCTGCCAAACGCCGGTCACGTTGCACACTGAGATTCAAAATGAAGATTCTCTATATTTGTGGGAACATTTTCAGTAAAATTTTGTTGAATTTAATCAAACCTGCAATCAGGAATGAAACTGAGAAACTGGAGGAAATTTGCTGACGCATTTTTTCACCCAAATTTGTGACACTATTTCCGACACGCATGGGGGCTTAACATGCACAAATTCCGTGAGTAAACAGAAATTTATCAGCATGTCTTTGTAACTCAACTGTAAAATTAAATTTGTATTACAGTTGTCATGTAATAGTCCCAGAAAATAGCACCACTGGGTCTTATCTAGGTGTCCAATAATAGGACCGCACTGCGGTGGTCTAATGGTTAGAGCGTCGGCCTCGTAAGCGGTAGATACTGAGTTTGATCCCAGGCCGGGTCATACCTAAGACTTGAAAAATGGAACTTGTTGCTCCCTCGCTTACGCTCAGCATTTTAGAGGATAGAACAAGGACTGGTTCGCTCGGTGTCAGTATAATGTGACTGAGTGGGGTGTCATGTCTGCCTACAGCATGATATTTCAGTGGGACAGCACTATAAAATGGCAGCATTAGATCTGCTCTGTTACAAGTAGGTACCCCTGCCCCTCCCCCTACCCTCCCTTCCCTTCCCCGTTGTGATATAGCTGAAAAAATGTTGAAAGCGACGTTAAACCCTATTCACTCACTCACTCCAATAATAGGGTCTGTCCAATAACCGGGCAGTCATGCTAACTAGGTATGGGTATTATAATACATTAACAGAGAGCTCAAGCGAGGAGTCGCCACTCCCACTTCGGCACCCTCACCAAAGCACGATATGTGCCATTATTCCACCGTTCCGCTTGCCACACCCCGCAAATCGTCAACCAAGCTCGTCAGACAACAAACAAAACATGTACCATACCATTTTATCCGACCGCATCGATGGAAAAGGAAACCAGGAGAAAATCGGCAGCAAACTGACCAAATACGCTCCTTTGGCCTCATCTACCGGAAGACGAATGGCGTATGTGCAGTTGTTGCGCAAGCAACAACACGTGACCAGCTGATGATCCGGTTAACCCTTTCGTGCGCCTGACACAATATCAGTCACACCATGCTCCATAGTCACACACAGCGAGAAGCTCGTGCAGATTGACTACAATACACAGTGGATGACCAACAATGCATGTCTGCCCACTGGAAGCATCGCTGTGAACCTCGATAAATGGTACAGTGTATGCCATGTGCTGATAGTTAAAATTGTTTGACACTATCATGCATATTGCCAAATAACGGGTAAGGCTCAATGGTTAAAAACAAATTCCTGTTTAGCATCTATGATCGTAATTGTTGATAACCAACGTTGTAAATCTCCAACAACAGCGCAGAAGGACGATGGATGCCAGCAACTTTATTTACAACAGAAATCCAAATAATAAGGCAAGGTTTATTGATGATTTTATTCACAGACACACATCCAACTTATAAAAAGAAAAAAAATCCGCCCTCCCTACCCAGATTTATATAAAAAAAGATGCTATAAAACAGGAATTTGTTTTTAACCAGCCTTACCCATTATTTGGCAATATGCATGTATTGCACTGTATAGTCTCAAACAATTTCAACATTTATTGAGGTAAAACGTATGAGCGCCCAAAATAAATTCCGCCCAAAAGAGTCCAAAGAAAAAAACATACCTCACTCACTGTTTTTTAGGGAAAATTTAGAACAAAAACCATTCTACTGGTAAGGCTCGAAACTAGCATTGCGCACATGCACAAATGCATGTATTTTTTCCACAGTGCATGTAAATTTTGATCGGCAGGTGCACAGCGTGCATGTAGCTCTGCATTTGTATAGCCATTCTGCAGCTTAATTGAGGGATCGATAATTATTATTTTGCAATCTGATTAAAACTCAGACTTAATAACCGCTCCTATATCTGATATGTCGCTAATTCAGATCTGGGACAGTTCCTATAACAAATCCATGAGATGAACTCCGAATCAAATAGTTTCCGGGTCAAATAGTCGCCCAATGAGACGCCTCATAGTATAGCGTGACGGCTAATCTCCTAATCTCCGTTGTTGTTGCGATGCAGTTATGAACTGATTTTATGAAACAAAATAACCGTACCTATATATCCAGCAGTGCAAGAAATATCCCTTGATCTTTTCACCTGGTCTGTCATTGAAGAGAGCAATGGGGAGCAAATAGTAATCTTCGGTGATCGTTCATGGACTGGAGTCGACAGCAAGAACTTCGTGAGGCGCCTGCATGGGGGTTGGGTTTTTCTGCGTCTCGTTCGTACACCCGGCAACATTCCCCGTAGCCGGTAGGAAGAACAGCTATACAGTGTCTTTTACGTAGCATGCAAGAAAGCATCTGCAGTTGCTCCTGCTTTAATGCGGGCACGTCAAATTCATGGCCATATTTTCGATCTCGTCCCTTGTACTTGCCCGCCACTGAATATAGGGCGCTTTCCATTTCGCGTAGTCGGCGTGGCCGCTGGCAATGCCTTGATTGTGCACGTTCCATTTACTGTGCCGGAGCAATGCTGGCATTGCCTCCAAATGGAAAGTGCCAATAGACACCTCTTCGCCTGTTGAGGCTGGACTGTGATTGGTCGCCAGTCTGACATGCGCGACAGATTTAAGATAGGAACTGTCCCAGATCTTAATTAGCGACATGTCAGATATAGGAGCGGTTATTAAGTCTGAGATTTAATCAGATTTATTATTTTGCTGGTTAGAATGGATTTAGTAACCTAGCATGATAATATTCACTAAGGTGGTTTAATTTTAGCTCCTGAATGTTACAATATTCAGGACTTTGCTGAGCAGCCAGCCTTCTCTGAAATTCCTAACAACCTTCAAACTGACAATCTACATGCAACCTAAACTTAAGCCCATTAACGGTAAATTTTGTGTTTTCCCCATAACCTTTATCCAAGCTTTTCCTGATTTTTCTTTTTTAATTTTTTATAGAATTTTGTGAATTGCTATAAAAAAGGAGTGATATTTAAAGAATTTATCAGAAGAACCAGCTTACCTACCTACCCAAATGTACATACTCAGCTTTCTTTTACAGCAAGCGCATATAATATATTGTGGATGGACTTACATGCCAACCAGAGGAGTGAATTTAGACAAGATTCTCTGAAAGTAATGTTATTGGGTTCATCAAGATGCATAAACCTGCTCCCGCATCATACATAAAAAGCGGTGACCCAGCATTCATATCTGGTGGGCAGGAAAGGAAAAGTACAAAATATGTAATTATAGATGTAATTTAATAGAGCTGTGTGTGTTTCTCGTTGCAGCCGCCCCTTGTGCAGGCCTGTTTCCATGGTGACCCAGATGAGGTGAGATCATTGCTGTATAAGAAAGAAGACGTTAATCACCAGGTAGGTAATTCACCTGTGTATACATGTACATGTATGTTAAATATTTGTACACATGTATAGCTCAGCAGAGGAATTGGAGAGGATTTCTCTATATTTATACATTTACTGACATGACTGATCAAATCAATAGAATCAGGCCTCAATTTAGGGAGTGCTGATGGTAACCTCTCGGCAGGTTACCATGAATTCTACACTGGTAACCTGTGGGAACCTATTGCATAATTATTAACCTAATGCCATATTATTAGTCAAAATTATGGGGACCTGAAAATAGGTTACCACTATTTTTCATATGGCAATCTCCAGGCAACCTGAAACAGGTTACCACCTTAAATTGAGGCCTGTAGAATGACATGACTGATCAACTCAACAGAAGTCTCCTTCACTCTCACTGACATGACTGATCAACTCAATAGACAGCCCTCGCAAATAAGCTCAGAAAATTGCAAATGCTGACCCTAATGCTGATGTAAAATGACTTTATCACAGCATTTATTTGTCAAGTCACTTGAGAAATACATTTTCTGTACAAAGAAGTATGCCAGTCTGTTATTTGAAAAGTTCTGTCTTGCTTACTTTTCTACATCAAGACTCATCTAGGGACAACTCCGGTCATTAACAGCTTCTTACTGGGTGGAAGGTGGCTAATTTTAGTCTCCGGGAAATTCACATGTCATGGCTGACGAGATTAAAATGCTGAGGCAAAATCTATTTTATTAATTCTGCCTCAGCATTTCTTTTGCTGAGGTTAATCCCTTATTCGCAAGGGCTGATAAATCTCCTTCACTCTCACCGACATGACTGATCAAATTAACAGAACTCCCCTATTGACAAAATAAATTGTCAAAACTTTGACACGGTCAACATGTGACTTCTTACATTATTTAGAGTTACGTTGCTTACATGTATGAGTAGTCAACTACTTGCCTGAATTAGATTTATAAGGCGGGAAAATGAACTAGAACTCTGTATTATCAATTATGCTGCATGGTTTAATAATATTTATGGGAGAAATAGAATGTTATGCACAACTTAGTTTTAGGTGTGAAATAAGTGAGGAGAGTAACTGCTAGCTACTTGGCGAGACTTGCAATACAACCGGGTCATTACAACCTTACTGGTCCAGTGTTGACCATCCCAGCATAATTTATGGTCCAGTAAGACAAAATTGATATAACTGGTCTAACAGGACTAAAATGGTCTACTGTGAGATAGGCTATACCAATATGATAACAGGGCTTCAAGTTTACGCAAACACGCGCATAAATTTTTGTCACGAGAGTGATTTTTAGCTCACGTAAACTGCCATATTTTATATTGTATTATATTGCAACCACTCGCCTGACTTTCAAATACCCTCTCCTAAATATTTTGATGTGGGCTATTTTTAGCTCACATACTTAATTTCTAAGTTGAAGCCCTGTGATAACTGGTCCAATACAACATAATTAAGCCATTACAAATCAGGGATTTATAGAAGTCAAATTTTTGAGTTTTTTTACAGAATTTATCGGCATTTTTTCCCCCAAAGTTGAGTATATAATTTTTGTTACAAACCAGGGTAAATGTTACCTTCTATGAACCTTGTCTACTGTTACCAATTCATGTATTTTTAACCTTTTGTGTAATTAAAATCATTTTGTGTCGTTGATTGTGTTTTAGGCAGCAACACAACACAAATATGAGGTAATACAAAAAGTACTTTATCAATAACAATATACAGATGAGCCCCATAAAGTGGCAAGCCTGGAAGCATGGTTCCCGCTGGTTTAATGCACGATATACATTGTGCGCTTTGCGAAACCAAAGATCTGGTGGTGCACGGTATACGTAGTGCGCTAAGTGAGTGAATTCAGTTACATACCTGTATCTGTTTTGAGAACACCAGATTTACAAACTGTACACAAACGACTTAAACTGAATCTGATAGTCTGTGGTAAAACTCCATTTCCGAAACAAGACCATAGATGTGATGTTCAGGTAAAGTTGTATGTAGTCAATGGTTGAAGGACATTCTCCTGAAGTTATACAGCAAAAGAATCTTCTCACAGAGTAACATGAAGTTCCGATGTTATCTGTAAAGTTCGATCTCTAGGGTGAAGCTCTCCAGCGGTTGCTTGCACTGGTCATTTGGGACCAGGTATACAAATTGTATCTTATATAAGAGGTACCAGTAATTATTTGCTTGGGCATAGGGCAGGCATATACTCATTCCATGCTCCACAGTTAGAGAGATACATGTACTCCCAGGTTTGAGAGTGACCTCTGTTACACTTCAGAAGATGTAAATTCCTCCATGGTGAATATATGTGCAGAGCTAGATATACAGATGATCTGACCATGAGCGATCCTGCAGGCAGAATGGCTGGGTTAGGAAAATTTGATATTAAAAAGAGGGGAGTTTATCTGGATTATAAAATGATAAGAAGCAGGATACACAAATGGGCTGTGTGTAAAATAAACACAGAGCCAAGAACAGCAAGAATGTACATAGCAGGCAGTCTGCAAAATAAACAATACTGCATCATCCGAACGCATGGCACGATCATACGTAGAAACTTCTGCTCATAGCCATGCGGTAACGGGTGATATCTGAGTGTAATAGGGCGTTTCCCAAATGGTCACATGCGATTGGTCCCGTGAGACCCGACATCGGCGCAATCACATTCATAAAATGAAGACACACCTCCAGAAAGCGATCGATTGAAATGATCTCTTGGTGGACCTCAAAGTGCCCCCATCACAAAATAAAAATCATATCATTTTCCTGTGAACTACCGCCGATTTTTTTTCTAATATGTTAGGCCGTTTGTAACATGATTTTTCTTAAGAAAAACAAAGAAGTATGCTCCATTATAGTGAGAAATAAAATAGCTAATTCGCACAACTTCGGTTTGGTCTCCCACAGTCTTGCGCCTGGAGCACTCAAGTGCAATCGACATGTCTCACATCTGAGATTCCCAATTCGGATAATTTCATTGGCTCGATTAAATAGAGCGGACATGTGACTTGATGCTTGGGGAAGCTGACATGGGGCGAAATACACGGAGAACGAAGCCATTGAGCTAAGGGTAGTATTGAGTGGAACGTGAAATGCCCTTAGCAAGCTAAGATGACAATACTGTTGATCAACAATACAATGTGAGCTGAGGAAATCAGACAGGCAATGGCCTTGAGAGATAAGAGCCAGATGTTGTGTAATAGTGTAGCTGCCCAAACCAGATTAAATAATAATATACTTAATCCATCATTACTGATTTCCATCATTATGTTGTCAGAAAGAAACGATGAAAAACAAAATCATACTGGTTTATAAAATAATTACACGATGATTGCATTGGATATACACAAACAATAGGAGTTTTGATGATGATATTGTTTTGATAGAATATTGTTAACAAAAAAAAACGAAAGAAAAACAAACGACACATTTCAAAAACCCTTGCAAGCGACCGGCTATGTCACTGCAGGAAGAGTTCACTCCCTTGTCATGCGCTGAAAACGCACGCTGTTCGTTCGTGTGAACTTGCGTTTGATCAGACAAAAGTGAAAATGATACAGTATTACTATTTTCTCAAAACAGACCACACAGAATACACAAAGAAATACTTGCGATTGGCTTTCAACGAAGACAACGTGTGTTTATTATAATTTGTATCTCCCTTCGTTCGAAGAAACAAAATTGAAATCAAACAGAAATGGCGACTCGATTGTACAGTGAAAATACGGTTCGTAAGTATTCGGGATTCTTCCATGGAAATACACGATGTAGCTAAAATTACCTCAGATGAACCAGTCTCTGATGAATATATCCTGTTAACAGACTGAGATGCCCGAGGTAAATTCAGAGCAGCTGACGGAGTTTACATTTGACGTTGTTGTTACTGCCGACAGATTCACATTTGCCACCTCTGCCATTGTGTACATTTGAGCTCATTTGAGTTTGAGCAGATGTTTTCCTGACAATCGGATATTGAAATTTTGAATTTACGAAGCCTGAAAATTCAGTTTCCGAAGCTTGAAAATTCAGTTCCCAACACACAACTTGAGTATAAATATTTTGGTGAAAAATATTGATTTTTTACTCAAAAAACTTCCATTACGGTTCCTGTTGCTTCAATGCATTTTACTGAGAAGCAACAGGAACTTGATAATGTGATGTCTAGTACTGCAATATCACTTGACTTTATTGCACTATGTAAGCGTCATGTCTGTGACTTGTGTGCTGTCCTCAGTGTTTCATAGGGTGGATGGAGGGTGTCTGGTACCATGCTGCTTCAAAGATTTCTTCTTTGAAGTAGCAGGAAACTTTCACTGTCGACCATTACTATGCCAAGCGTTTTTACCCCTCGGCCAATTTTGGCCATGGGGTATTGTCGTCGTCTTGTACGTCCGTCTGTCCGTACGTCTGTACGTGAGCGAGATAGCCGGAGAACGGTTCCACTGAAGAATTCCAAATTTGGTATGTTTATTTACCTAGTCAAGGACCAGAAGCCTATTTAATTGGGACCCGATTGGGTGAAAACTTTGTCGGCCATCTTTAATTTTATGCGAAATGGATAATGATCCATATCTCGGAAACCATTGAACTGTTCAATACGAAAGTTGGTATACATCATCGATACATCAAGCAACTTTCAATAAATTACCAAACCGGCTTTTCTGATTGGCTGGAAATCCTGGAGGCCATCTTTAATTTATGCGAAATCGATAATGATACATATCTCTGTTACCATTCAGTTGTTTTATATGAAAGTTGGTATACATCATCGATACATCCAGATACTTCGCATCGAGATCTGATTGACCGAACACCTTGGTGGCCATCTTTAATTTATGCAAAAACTTTAATGATATATATCTCT
This sequence comes from Hanleya hanleyi, assembly GCA_036873755.1. NCBI lineage: Eukaryota > Metazoa > Mollusca > Polyplacophora > Lepidopleurida > Hanleyidae > Hanleya > Hanleya hanleyi. Next base: position 17,078 of record JAVTVY010050701.1, on the reverse strand, counting down.
GATCCAATTTAAGTGTTCTATACCAAATTTGGTATACAGCATCGATGTAACAACTGACTTGCAATGAATAACCACATCAGTTCCTCTGAGTGGGGGGAAGGATGGGCGGCCATCTTTAATTTATGCAAAATCATTAATGATCTCGTTCTCTGATACCGTTCAAATGCTTGATGTAAAATTTGGTATACATCATCGATGCATCAAGAGACTTACGATAAATGACTGTTCTGGTATCCCTGATTGGGTGGAAACCTTGGTGGCCATCTTTAATTTATGCAAAATCTTTAATGATGTATATCTCTGATACCATCTCAGTGTTCTATACGAAACTTGGTATACAGCATCAATGTATCAAGATACTTTCAATGAATAACCACATCAGTTCCTCTGAGTGGCGGGAAGGATGGGCGGCCATCTTTCATTTATGCGAAATCATTAATGATCTCTATCTCTGATACCATTCAAATGCTCGTTGTAAAATTTGGTATACATCATTGATGCGTCAAGAAATTTATTTAATGAATACCGGTTTCTCTGATTGGACGGAAATCTTAGGGGTCATTTCTAATTGCAAAATTTTTGATAATCTGTATATTTGTCACTTGACTGCTTGGTGTTCCTGACATCTTGGTTCAAATTGAATGCATTATGAATGTACCCAGAGCCGAGGGGTTTTTTGATGCGCAGCTTCGTATTCAAACAAGCATTGGTTTACACACAGATCCAGGGTTTTATATTACATGTTGTTCACACCGTTTAAAGATGTGCCCAAATTAAATATGCCCAAATTATATGAAGTTTGGGAAGAAAAACAATTCTAAAAATGTACAAAATATGTAGTTTGTTGGCCAGTATTCGACAGGATATTAATAACTGGTTACTTTATTAACTTTTTCAGCAATTTGCATCCTTTTATTAATCTATCTTACATGTATTTTTAATTTGGGCACATTAGCGTACCGTAATCTAATAGAGGGTGTACCCAAATTAGTGTAATATAAAGCTCAGAGATCACGCAAGTGCCAGTTTTTGTGAAAACCACATCGTTCGGCAATCTGTTTTTAAGTTTCGACGAGTAAAGAAATGAGAAGTTGTTGTTATTTGACGATGTTTATTTAGGGGCGTGATTAAACACGCTTGTGAAGACGCATTTGCGAGTGTTATTGTGCGGGAGCGCGATCGCGCCCATCAAAACCGAGTGAGTGGATCAGGCCAATGTTGTAACTGACCTAGACCTTTAAATATTGTCAACAAAAACAGGAAATTATAATCATGAGATACATGATACATATTCTTGTACAGATATATGATGTACATGAAGGCCTTGTATATAAACATGTAGTGGTACATATCGTGTGTATTATCTATTTACTATTCTTGCCTGGGGCAATATCTAAACTCATGCATAACATAGACTCCTGCTGAATCATTGGGCAAAAGATTTCTATCGATGTGATTGTAATATGTGCGTGTGAACACAATAAGTGATTGACATACCTGGATAACACAATAAGTGATTGACATACCTGGATAACACAATAAGTGATTGACATACCTGGATAACACAATAAGTGATTGACATACCTGGATAACACAATAAGTGATTGACATACCTGGATAACACAATAAGTGATTGACATACCTGGATAACACAATAAGTGATTGACATACCTGGATAACACAATAAGTGATTGACATACCTGGATTTATTTCTATTGATCTGTGAGAATACATTTAGTCCCATTATTTCTATTCCTAGAGTTAGAGCATTCGCAAGACATTCTCTGTTTCCCATACCGTAACTACATGTACCCTGACTGAAACACCTGGCCAGAAAATTCTGACTCGGGTCACATTCTCACCCAAAGCCAGAATTTTCTGGCCGGGTGTTTCAAAATGTGGGGATATAATTAAATTATAATTTATTCCTGAAGATAAGTGCTGTTATCTAACTTGAATCTTTTGGCATATTGAAAGTGTTTTATTTTTTTTTTTTTCAACAGAATTTTCTGAAATCCTATACAAAGGGAGTGATATTTCAAAAAATTGATAGAAAAATCAATTTGGAACCATATAATTGATCCAGATTTCAAGTTCATTACAGCAAAAACAAATGATATTGTAGACGAATTTTGATATAGATCCACATTGTTTGATGTAAGCAGTTCTGTCAAAGCAGTCATTGCAGCCTGTGTATACATCCTCCATAATGCAAGTCTGTATACTCCATACATTCCGTACCAGTCCCTGTGCTCAGATTAGGGCAGTACAGTTATCACTCGAACAAACCGTTTAAAGTAACAGCCAAAGGACATCATGTAGGTGTCTCGCCAGTTAAAACGATACAGCTACCTCACAACTTGAGTTCAAAGGGATGAAATATATGACACATTGCTGGCTTCTAATTTTTTCAAATATGGGAATATTCGAAAAGGTCATGAGGTCACGAAGGCTGTCTGAAAAATCTAGTAAATGTTTGATCTTAGTCCTGATGAATTCGTCTTCTGTCATGGCTTGGCTTTGTCAGACGAACAGTGACTAGGGCTCATGGTGTATATACATGTATATTAAAGCATGCTACATGTACTTTGTAGCTTGGCATTAATTGTGAATAAATTTCCAATGAGATATGTATTGACCAGAAACATGAGAAATATCATCATAACACATAAAGATTAACATACATGTAACACATCAAAAATAATTGAGTAACATGAGAATGATTAGCATCATAAATATCAAAAAGAGTTGAGTATCGGATTATTAGATTTGAATGTGTGCCAAGTTTTAAAGTCTCCTAAATAGCAGAATTCAGTATAACTGCCAACATGGCATCTTCACAAGTCCAGGTAAATCCTTAAGCCTCGCAGAGGGTTTATGTGGACATTTTTGGCAATTCGAATGAGTTCTTGAGTCGATGCCTCTACATGTATTATACAATCTCGTAATTTTCATCCCCCTGCGCTTGTTTTGAATTATCAGCATGTTGGTATCCCAAGCCTGCAGTTTTTGCTTTGATTTCCAGTGTCGATTTCAGCTTGACATCAAAGCAGTTTGGCCCGCACTGAAATTTAAACCTGTTACATCTCCTACCTCGCAGTGGATTGGCCTTATCAACTAGCTTAGCACATTCACTGATTGGGTTGATTTAAAGGAAACCGCATGATCTATTTATATCCAGAACTAACCAAGCCAGTGTATCGATTCTAACAGATCAATCGATACACTGGCTCATGAGGATGCCAACTTGGAAGCATTACTGCTTTATCAGTAGTACCAGAACCATTTTATTGAGGGTCTGCCTCATAAGCTGGAGGTCCTGGGTTCAATCTCTGCCCAAGAACTTATTGCTGCTTTGCTTACAATCCTCGGGATAGAACAAGGACTGGTTCGTCCTGTGTCAGTATAATGTGATTGGGTGGGGTGGCATATCTATTTCAGTGGGACAGCACCAGAAAATGACCGCATTATCCATTTTGACAGGACTGATAATAAACTTGAAACATGTTATTTCATACTACATGTAAATGCAATCGAAGGAATTTATCTATGCACGTTTGGTCGAAGTTAGTTTACAACATTCTATATCAATACATCACTATTCTATGAATTTTACATGTTCCTGTAGCAGGAATTCGACATGCATAATTTGTTCATGCATGCATCCCTTATTTCTAGCCTTGAAATGTATGTGGAAAGTACAGAAATGAGAGCAAAAAAGAAGAAAAAAACAACAAAAAAACATAAGAAATGGAGGATAACAAAATTTCAGTAATTGACATTTTTCAAATTTTTGGTCTGCTGTCGCCATATTGGATTTTATGACACTGGGATGTCACCATATTGAATTTCACTAACACTGAGATGTCATCGACCTGTGTACTTTTGACCTCACCTGTCTGCCATACATTGGTGCTGATATCATCAACATAACCTGTGAATTAATATGATGTGTGATTGATGATGATTGATCTCAGTTGTCTGGCTAGACATGTTCAGTTTGATCCATTTAATGCTAGTCGCACCTGTTTTCTTGTGTACATGTATGTCACAAGGTAAACATAGTAAATCTTTCAATTCATATCCGTTCTACGCTTCTGCAGTCGGATGCAATTTCAGACATGTCAGAGAGTATGAATTTGTGATGCTATTTTATCTTCATTATGCAGGTCACACTTGTCCTGTTCGTCACACTCTGTGTAGAGCTAACCATACATGTAGATCAAGTTTCACTTCATATCCGTTAAATGCTCTTGTGCAGTTGGATATAATTAATATGAAAATAAAAAAGAAAGATTTCTGTATGTGATGCATGTATGTTGTAATACATGTAGTGTTTTGTCGCAGAGAATGTGACACATTCAACTTAGAAATTGGCCCCCGTGAGGTGCTGTTGAATTGCCAACAAAATTAAATATTACCCAAATTAAATATATAATTATAAATAGATAAGTAATTAATAAATATATTTATTTCATCGGCATAAATAACATGTTCTTGTATACTCAGAATAAGGCCATTGTTACTTGATTGGTTGTTTAGCATGACCTTGATTTTTTAAATACACATGCTAGATGCTATAATTATTTATTATTAATTATTAAATTGCAAACCAATTATACGAATACATGGATGGAGAAAATGAGTAAGTTTTACTTACATGTATGAGAATGTAAATCCCTCATCTAGTTTAATTATTTGCCCTCAAAATATAGATGAGGGCTGGTCATGCTAAACAACTCATCAAGTGACAATGGCAGGCCCTAAAATTTGGGGCGAACGATCGTTCAGTTCGCCTAGCGGTTACCCAAAATGAAAGACGCATAACCGAATATTCGTTCGCCTAAATTATGGCCCAAACTCTGTGTCACAATAACATAATTTAATAATAATTTCCTGTTCTAACCTGAAAATCATTTCCGATCGAAGCATGGGCTGTAATACGAGCGATTCGATGTTAACTTCACACACAAGAGCCCCAGTCGAGGGGAGATAATTGAACCCGAAACCCATGTGCGTTTTCATACACTGTCTGATACTTAGATAATATACAGCCCAGGTGTATATACCGCTGTGTGGGATTATATGAACAGGGTAAAAGTTTCTCAACTTCCTCTCACCTGACTGCGCGTTGTGTCCTGGTTATGGGGCCCTAACCAAGACGCAATACCATAAGTGTACGCCCGGAACCTGCATGATGCCGACAGACGAAAACGAAAGTGAATGACGGATAAACTTTACGTTCAACTGTTTCAAGATTAAAACGTGTATATGGGAATTTAATTTGAGATAATATTTTAGAAATAGAGGTCACAATTCCAATGATAAAAGTCTGCCAGTCACACAAAATTGGACTCTCTACGCAACACGTGGTAATGACGAAAATTGGTCACCGGGTAATGATTTTTCTTTGCCAGCGGCAAGGGCACCGGAAGTCAACGGCAGCGTCCGATATCAAGAGGGGCTAGATTAGGGCCAGCTATGGGAACGAGATTATTATCACATGCAAAATCAATATGTCGGCGTAGATAGCAACAGCAATTTTCATTGAATGAATTCCAGTCAAAAACCAATGCCTAACCACAACAAAACTCATTGGCATAACCTATCTGCTTAACCTATTTGGTTATGCAGTTCAGAAATGGGGGAACGAACTATGGGTTACCTAGGGTCAATTTCACATAACCTATTTTCAGGTTAAGTAAACTTTTCAAATTTTAGGGCCTGCAATGGCCTGATTACAAGTCACTGAGTCTGAGTCCTTTGATACTCGAATAATGAGGCCATGAACTAGCTACATGTAGTACATTTGGGCCAAAATTAAATTAAATTAAATATTGATTGTTTGGTGTTCCATGTAACTCTACCTACTCTTCAAAGAGGCTCACTTTTTTTTTTTTTTTGTACGATTTCTGAAACTGTTTTATGTTGTAATTATACATGTATTCCAGAAAAATAAATGTTTGTGAAGCAGGATCCATACAAATGGTGAAATTCTCAGTTTGGCACATTTCTTTGTCGCACCAGGTGAAAATGAAAAAAAAAAAAATCAAAAATAAAAGTAAAACTCGACCTACTTATGATGTGTCACCTACCAAAATTTTGGTCAACGGTCACTGTCCTTAAATTAGGAAATCATTAAAAAAAATTTTTTTTGTGTCAATCGATACATTAGAGGGTCACAATGTGCAACATGCCAAATTGTATATCAAGGTCAGAGGTCAAGGTTACTGTGACCCCAAAATAATGAAATTGTTAAAAATCATGATTTGTGTGTGTCATTAGATACATTACGAGAAGATGATGTGTCGTGTAGAAAAATGTATGTTAAAGTCAAAGGTCAAGGTCAGTGACCCAAAATCAGGAAATCCTCAAAAGTCACATTTTTGATATGCCTGTTGAAGACGAGGTCGTATAATGTGATGGTGAGTTCTGTCCTTCGTTCTGTCTATCCATCCATAAACATTTGCTGTCAGTGTGATATCTCTAGTTCCAAGGTATGGATTAGTACCAAACCTTGGGTATACCTTACTCGCTGGGCAAAGAGGAATCCTATTCATTATCACCTGGTGATACGGACCTGCATTATGGAGGATGGTTATCTCCAGAGTACATGGACAATTTAATAACCCTTCCTGATTATTCTCTCACAGGTGGACATTCAATATTAAACATACTGTAAGTCCTAATAACTATTCCCAATAGTGTTGATAAAATTGTTGACGGATATTTATGCATGTATGACCCAACTTAGTGAGTCAACTTCAGGTGTATGAACTGTATGTATGCTGATGATAGTCAGTAAGTCGAAAACTGTTAGGTAAATACAATAAGGCTTGAAAAATTGTTTTCTGACTTGGTAGGAATGAATTCGTGCACTGGACAGATCCTTATAAACTTTTAAGGTTCGGCTGGTAGGTCTTGTGGTCCCGGACCTGTTGTCACGTGACTGAATAGACACCTCAAACCTATTGATTATAGGTCCAGCTAAGGTCTTGTGGTCCCAGAACTGATATCACATGACCAGTTGGACATCCCAGACGTGTGGTTCAGAGAAGATCCTGGACCTATTTTTTATGTCCGGTAGAGCCAGTCAAATGTCCGTGTATCAGACGAAGGGTCCAGAAGTGGATGGGTTTTATGAATTAATTATAATTTATTAATCCCAGACTAGCTTTGCAGACTTACACCAGCCGAAACACCAACTGGTGTGGTGATCTTCTTTCTGCTCATGGATAAAGCGGTCTCAAACGATATTTTTGATTGCTTTAAGGTGTAGTGAGAAAACCTTGTAGTGAGAATAGGTTTTCTCACTGTCTTGTCAGTTTAGACAATAATAGGCTATTAACGAGTATAGTGGCATATTAATGCACGGAAGACCACTGACTCTATTAAATAGTTGTTTCCAGTTGGTAGAGGGCGCGATAGCCAATGAGAACACATGTAGCTCGCCGGCTGGGTGAAGGAACTGGGTGGACTACAGACTGACTTGGGTGGGGACAAGACGTGACAGACAGTTTCTCCCAGGAAATAACCAGTAGGTAAGCCTGCCCACTTTACTGGCTAAAACCTCTATAGGTATAGTTACTACAAAGGCAAGAGGGAAAACGTGTAGTATGGAGATATACTCTTCATGCTAATGAAGAATAGTCACCCGATAAGTACTGGTAACATCTCCCCAGGTATACGCTGTAATCATCCAACCAAAATGCAGGATTCTTATTCGAGAGAATATATTTTTGAATTTCTATTTCCAATTTGATCTGCAGGATGGAGAGAAGCGTAGTCCCCTACATGCCGCGGCGTACTGTGGGGAGTCTGAGATCGCTGACCTCCTTATTATGAGTGGCGCCCGGGTGAACACCAAGGACAATAAGTGGGTCACTCCGTTACACCGGGCATGCTGCTCCAAAAGTGAGGTATGACATATTGTGTTTATATTCTGTTTTACCTTCGCTCGGGGCTGTGCCGGTTGGATAGTTTAAAATTTTCACATGGAATTCAACACTTTCGTTAAAAGATAAACACTTCCTCTGATGGGAATACAATAATGACAGTCCTGTACCATAGATTTCGTTTTTAAGGTCATATCTACGAAAGTAATTATTGTACATGTATGTCACTGTCAGGCTTGTTGTCAAATTTTCCTTTTCTCAACGTTTTTCAAGGACACAGTTGAGACGCTGTTACAACACCAGGCAGATGTGAATGCCCGAGACAAGAACTGGCAGACACCGTTACACGTGGCCGCTGCTAACAATGCTGTGAAGTGTGCAGAGTTTCTCATCCCATTGCTGACCAATGTGAACGTGTCTGACCGTGCGGGGAGAACCAGTCTTCACCATGCCTCCTTTAATGGCCATAAAGAGGTATGCTTAAAAGGTGCCAACTGGTGCAATATGATCAAATCGTGTGTTCAGGTATACTGCCCCTCATGATGTGAGATGTGTTACAAGCCTGTTCTGTGGTGTTTTCCCATGTAAACTGTTGCAGGTTATCTTGGTCAGATAATAGGTAACCTAGGCTAACTTGTAGTACAGAGTTTACACTGTATATGCGGTGGGACAGGGAGAGATAAGTTTTAGACTGGATAAACTGACAGAAACTTTGTGAAATCTGCTGTATTTGAATATCCTTATGCTGGGAAGTCCAAATATTGTGGACCGAAAACCAAAAATTTAGGTTTTTGCCCCTCGGCCCAGAAGGGCTAAAAACATTCTAATGGCAATATAGGATTGAGCATGGTGACGTATCTACAGTTTGAGGAGGCATGATGTGTTACTGGTTTCCTGGAGGTGGTACCCTGCTGGTAACCAGAACGACAGCTGCAGGTTTCCACCTATTTCTGGATTTGGGGTATCCCCATGTTTGTTTGATGTCTAAACTGCTACAATTTTTGACAAACTCCATACCCTATGATTTTAAGGGATAAAATGATTAAAAAAAATCAGTTTCAATCAAATGTCAAAAACTGAAACGATGTACCTGTAAATGGTGGAGCTTTCATGTAAGTTACCATTCATCAGGTTTTAATATTACTGAAAGCCTCCTCATTGTTCTACACAAGAAAAGTATTGTTCTTGTTTGTCTAGAGATACTTGTTGTACCCAGACTATTGTACTCATTTGTCTTATATGATAGATGAACCAGAAATAAAAGAAAAAATATTCAAAATCTCAACTTCTCTCAATGGCTTGATATAATTGTACAGATGGTGGAGCTGTTACTCCGTAAAGGTGCGAGCATCAATGCATTTGACAAGAAGGACCGACGCGCCATACACTGGGCCGCCTACATGGGACACACGGAGGTTGTGAGAACTTTGGTGGATCATGGGGCTGAACTCAACTGTCGTGACAAACAGGTACTGCTTTGTTCGTCCATCAATTATTTCTCATGTTGTTGAGCCTAGCCCAGAGTTCATGCATGATTGTTCTATTGAACAGTGCATGGCATCACCCCTTATCCTCATATATTCTGGAAGTTCAATCATACTGTTTGCTGAACAAGACCTAACATCACCCTATAACCTCGTATGTTTTGAAAGTTCAAATCATAATGTCTATTGAACAAGGCAATGATGTCACTCCATAACCTTGTATATTGATTATTCTGAAAGCTAAAATCACCGCATAACCACATATACATGTATTTTGAAAGCTCCAGTCATAATGTCTATTGCTCAAGAAATGAACCTATATATTCTGGAAGCTCAAGTCATAATATCTATTAAACATGGCACGACATCACCCTCTAACCTGATATATTCTGAAAGCTGAAATCATGGATGAACCAGTACATGTCATGTCAGGGCTTGTTTTTCCACAGGAATCCAGAAATCTGATTCCTGTTGGGGCTCAGCAAAATAATTCTGGAAATCCAGCCAGTTCCCGTAAAATTTGAGCAATGGGTATAGAAATTATAGAGGTTTCGTCAACTTATACTGTGAGAAATTCTGTTTGGATTCCCGTTAACTTGATAAACAAGGCCTCAGGGATTCATACACGTCAGTTCTACGTACCGAATTTCGGTTCGTAGATTGAGTTTTAAAACTCAATTTTTCAGATCAAAACTCAATTTTTTTTAGTAAAAAATCAAAAGTTTTCACCAAAATATTTATACTCAATTTGTGTGTTGGAAACTGAATTTTCAAGCTTCGGAAACTGAATTTTTAAGCTTCGTAAATTCGAAATTACAATACCCGGTTGTCGGGAAATCATCCCATGGTCGCGAAAGCACATGTGAATCTGTCGGCAGCAACAACAACGTCAAGTGCAAACTCCGTCAGCTGCTCTGAATTTACCTCGGACGACTTAGTCTGTTAACGGGATATATTCAGCCGAGACTAGTTTATCACACGTAATGTTAGTTACATCGACGTATAATACCGTGGAAGAATCCCGAATACTTATGAACCGTAATTTCACTGAACAATCGACGAGTCGCCATTTTTTTTTTTTTTTTTTTTCGTTTTCGTTCGACCGTTTCGTTCTCGTTCCTTCCAACGCAGGGAGATGCAAACGATACTGAATAAAGACACGTTGTTTTCGTAGATTGTCAATCGTAAGCATTTCTTTGTATAATCTGTGTGGTCTGTCTTGAGAAAATAGTAATACTGTATCATTTTCAGTTTGGTAACGAAGATTGACACAACCGTACAGCGTGCGGATGACAAGGGAGTGAACTCTTCCTAGCGAGAGAGCAAGCAAGCGTTTTGAAGCGTTTCGTTGTTGTTTTTTCCTTCTTTTTTTTTGTTAACCATATTCTATCAAAATAATATCATCTTCAAGACGCCTATTATCTGTGTAACCCAATACAATCATCGTGTATATAAATAAAATATATACAATCATCGTTTTATAAACCAGTGTGATTTTTCATACTGGTGGTCATTTGTAATTGAATAATATCACAATAACTGGAACTTCACTTATGTCATCACAATATTTTTATATTTATTAATTCACTGCTTTGTTAAATGTTTCCATAATTAAAATTATTTTTCTGTTAATGTTAAATTTTGGATAATGGTTTCTTCAAATTTAATTTTAGATCTAAATTAATAGATAAATGGGGTTTTTATGATATCAATATATATTTTTTTTATAATTACCACCTAACAAGTTGGGCCATATTTGTATACTGAAATAATTCAGACAGTCCTGTGTGGAAGTTGGAAAAAGGAATTCAAAGTTCTTTTATGTATTGTTGATTGATTGAGATATAACAGCTTTCAGAGAGGGAAATAGTTGACACTCCTCACTGCATGTATATGAGAACTACATGTACATGTATAAATGAAAACCAGTACCGGCAGCATTACAAAGTTTTACCTGATTACCTGAAGTATTACTCGTAAACAACTTGAATAAATCTAACATAATTTGTTCATGTATCCTGCCGGATACCTGAAAACATAATGATGGAAACGAGTAAACGTAATCAACGACACAAAATGGTTTTAATTACACAAAAGGTTAAAAAATACCTGAATTGGTAACAGTAGACAAGGTTCATAGAAGGTAACATTTACCCTGGTTTGTAAAAAAATTATAATATACTCAACACTGGGGGAAAAATGACCCTGGTTTGTAAAAAATTTATATACTCAATTTGAGGGATAAAAAATGCCGATAAATTTTATTTTAACTCAATTTGAGTAAAAAAAAACTCAATTTTCCAGATTTCGGTTCGTAAAATTTGGACTTCTATGAATCCCTGGGCCTGTGTGTTCATATTTGTCGCTTAATTTGACTTTATATATAAACTGGAGGAGAGAGTCCATTGCTCGCCTAAATCCTTGCCTAGATCCTCACATAAAATTTAATCCAGGGGAGCAGATTACTCCACACCTGTCCCCTGTGTTTGTAGAATCTGCGAGAGCTGTTAGTCACTCCCCTGGATTTGGTGTTGCATGAGTTGTGGGAGAGTGATATCTCTCTGCAACATCTCTGTCCATTGCATTTCCAATTCCCAGAAGAATGATTGAAAGCTCTCCTGAAAAAAAAAGCTGAGAGAATTATGGAGCATGAGATTGATAGCCTCCTTACTCTGAGGGCTGTTCCATTTAAAAAGGTATGGGAGGGGCGGTATACCTTTTTATACCTTTATACCCTCCCATACCTTTTTAAATGGAACAGCCCTGAGAGACTGTCTCACCTGTCATTCTCCATGGTAAAGGTTGCTGCAGGGTATGCCGGCATGTACAGAGTATGCTCTTGCCATTCTGGGTAATTTACGTCACTTTCCTACCCACCACCTTTCTCTTCCACATTCAACCAAATCTCAATATTAATACATTCGTAAACAATACTGGGTATCAAAACGTGTACAGTGAAACCTTTGTAAACTGACCATGCTTGGAACCAGATTATAGTGTCGGTGTTGACCGGGTTCTGGTTTATATCAAGGTTCAAACACATGTACATGTACTTCAACTTTAAGTATTGGGAGCATGGATAATGCCGGTATTTGAAGGTTGGTCAGTTTACCCAGGTGTCAGTATGCACAGGTCACACTGTATAATCTTCTTTTTTCTTTTCTACTCGAAAGATGTACACACCCCTGCACGCGAGTTCCGCCAGTGGTCAGGTGACTGTTGTCAAACTGCTCCTCGAGCTGGGCGTGGAGGTAGACGCGGTGAACAGCTTTGGGAACACGGCGCTCCACATAGCCTGTCTCAATGGACAAGATGTTGTTGTGACCGAGCTCCAGACATACGGCGCCTCTATTAATGCTGTCAACCATAAGGGATTGGTAAGATGATAGCAATCGGGAATTCATAGACATGCCAGTGTTTTGGACCATTTTTATATAGTATAGGTTTCACAGCTAATATTCAGTTATTCATGTTGCTTGAGAATCAACAATGAACCTTTCATAACCAAACCAAATATGAAAAAATACTGGATTTTCTGAGAAAGGCTGTATTTTGACTATTTTCTCAACTGAATGCAATGTTAAACCTTAATTCTCTCTCTCTCCTATTTTCTCAAAGGATACCATTTCTTGAGGATCAAAAATGAATCTTTCAAGCAAAGAAAATATGGGAATAATATACTTGGTTTTCTGGGTTTGCTTTTCCAAAGGATGCTATTATGATAGAATTTTGTGTGTTCGGCTAATAAAGGAGTAGTTCTTTATGTTCAAGTGTTCACAGTGAGGAACCATAACTGAACTCAGTTTATTCCCCACCAGACCTCAGTCGGGGAATATAGAATCACTGTCTGTGCATGTGTCACAAATTCTTATCACCATAAATTTGAAAGAATTCAGGCAGCCCACTCCAAATTTTCGCTGAAGATATAGTAGGAAAATAGCTCAGGCACTGTAGGTATTTAGGTGAGTAGGTCAAAGGTCAAGGTCACAGCACCCCGAAACTGAATCTAAAATCTAGTCTGTATCCCGAGTTATTATTCTGCAAACATCTCTTATCTTCACAGGTGTTTCAGGGAGCTTCTTGAAATAAGGAACCGAGTTCCCTGGTAGGGATGGCATATGCCCGTTGTTCAAATGGGATACACCATGCCCAGTTTGATGTTCTGATCTGGATGGATTAGAGTTTCAGTTAGGCCATTCCCCCCATGCCGCTGCATGTTATGGCATAAGCCATCCTTTGTCTGCCGAGTTCCAAACTGTATGGAGGTGGCCGAGTGGTCTAAGGCACTTCGCTGGTGACCGCTAGCCTCACACCGCTGAACCGGCACAGGTTCGAGCCCAGCTGGTCCATGTGTGAAAGTTTGTCAGTTACTTGCCGAAGGGCGGTGGTTCTCTCCGGGTACTCCAGCTTCCTACACCAACCAAACTGACTGTCACCATATGAGTGAAACAAACTTGAGTGTGACATTAAGCCAAATTCCCTCCCTCCCTCCAAACTGTATGGCATGGAGTTCCTAGGAGTTCCAACACGGCGCACCATGCCACTCTGTTTGGAATGCCTTATGCCAGTTCCTAGTATGCCCCAATTTCAAGAAGCTCCCTTATTAATATGAGCTATTTATTTTTAGGCCAAAGGTCAAGGTCAAATCCCCTTGAAACTGATAATAGCTTGTCCGTACTATATCTTAATGGATCATTCACCAAACTTATCAAAACTTCATTTTCCAGACTCCATTACATTATGCAGCTGCGTCCACACATGGCGGGATCTGCCTCGAGATGTTAGTGTCAGAGGGAGCGAATACAAAAGTACAGGTAAACAATTTTAATCTGCATGTGGGCAGGTAACTGAGCTACTCATAAAACTGAGTGTTCAAAGCTGTCAATGTTGGGTTGAGCAGGCCAGCTAGGCCTTGTTACTACTTTCTGTCATGAAACAGTACATGTAAGATTTTCTGGACAATATTACGCTAAAAATTTTGATCTCTTCACAAAGTATGTAAATTACAATGTCCAAATTGACTCTGATCATGAGGCACATGTATTCTGTTTTGATTGATTGTATTGAATACTTCTCTCCCCTTTATCGTATTCTTTTTGACGAAAATCACAGTTAACCAGCCTATATGTATGTCAATACTGATGGATAAGGAAAGGGAAGCAACTTCAGCAATGTCACAACAGGGAGCATAAGAGATCGGGCTGGCGGCTGGTACATGTAACATGGGAAGCATTCCAAATGGAAAAATTTGCTCTCCATGTCGAGACAAACGAGCCTTATGAGAGGAAAGGATATTCACAGAATATGATTGCCATCAATTATAAGTGATTGCCATCAATTATAAGTGATTGCCATCAATTATTGAGAAGCCGGTTTAGTGTGGGACACAAAATATATTGACCTGCACAAATGAGCTCATATATTTACGACACATCATACCATTGTCAATGCGCACAGAGGAAGATTCAGAATTTCACAAAAGGTTATCATAATCAAAATCTATTAAATTGTATCATTAAATTGAGTTAGAGGGCATTCAAGTATTATGTATGCAAATTTTTGTTTTACTTTTCCCCATGTACGTGCAGTGTACAAACTTCCCTTTACCCTCGTCCCTTCACGATATACACATATGCCCGATCACCATAAAGAGGAACGGACTAAGCCACAATAATTGTCACACATGCTTACTAAATATATGGCAATTGAATATAACGTCCTTGAACATGTAGTATGATAGAAAAGTAAAGAAATTTGTTATTTGGCCTGTATACTTTAAAATTTTTCCGTGTGCCACAGATAAAATCAAGCAGATGATGCCACCATGGGTAAAAAGTTAACTATCGCCAAAATATGCAGGCAAATTTATCAAGTTTCTTAAACTTCATATGGTTTGATGGCCATCCATGGGGGAGATTATTGGTCATGAAGACATAGTAAGCTTTAATATTTCACAAACATTGCCGTTTTATCTGCATGTCTGTTCGGAAAGACAGTCTGCACGGGCAATGGAGCATGTAGCCTATTCACCTGGCTGCCGTTTTCCAGCAGATAAAATTGATTGGTGACCGCTCTCGCTGACAACCTAATCAGTATATAGATTGCACTACTATATCTGGGGATTTCCTCTGCATCATCGTTGATGAGTGTGCCTGGTTTGGCATATAGATTGACGCAAGTTGCATACACAGAAACTGCATATGTGGCTTGACCCCCCAATGTATGCAAGGTATATGGTCTGTAACATACCATCCCCTTTCCCCCCGTCTTGCATATATATTACTTGAATGTCCGATTATTGGGCTGTCATACCAGAGCATAATGCATCTTACAGGTTCATGCTCTATGTAGTAACATTGAAGTTGCTTCTCTTTCCTTATCCACAAAGATAGATTTCTCGTGCCAACTTATGTTGAGAATACAGTATTTGTAGTTAAAAAACATTGTTTGCTGATTGGACATGTGCAGTATGAAGGAATTTTCCACACAATTACATGTCCAGGTAAAGGAAAGGGAAATTATTTTTGAAGAGTAATCTGGGCTAATGTTATGTCCCCTTGATCAGTTCATGAGATTATCTCCCCTTGATCACCATAGTCCCATTGTATTGTTAAACAGCAGGTAAATATAACTCTACGATTGGGAGATGAAAAACTGGAACCAGAGATTGTCTCAATCTCCTACACAAGTTAGTACCTATACCTTTAATACTGGGTTGCCATGGTTACTGCCTCAGTTGCCAGCATGGTGTGGTATAATCCGGGGCGTTTGCCATTGGCCGATATTAACATGGCCGCCATCCTGTCTCCTAATTTCACGTATTTGTTTTTACATCTTGGTCATCTCCCTAATTTGTCATTTTCAAAAGCATGCAGCATTTAAAATGGTGTTTTCAAATATGATACATCAGCATAATCCATTGATTTTCATTCAAATTTGCATGTGACTTTCTCTAATTCAAAATGCCTACTAAATTATGTAGCCATTTTGAAACGGTGAATGCAAATACATGATCAGCTTAGGGTCGAAGGATTCATCAATATGTGGATCGGGACTATACTCATGTATTTTGCATTTTAACACAGAGTCAATCAGGCGAATGTTGCCATAAACAGAAGAAGTAGAAATGTACAGTAGATTGAAATAAGTTGACCCAGTGACCCTTGTGACCCAAGATATATCCACATGAAAATCAAACTCCAATCTTTCCATCGGTTCCACACCATCGGATTTGTTCCCAATTCACGTCCTTCTCATTGTCCACCCCTCTTTGTTTGCTAATTGTTTTAGTCTTTGATTTCTCTTTTTAACCCATTTTATGACAGGATTTAACTGTTGCATGTACGAAGACATCTGAGGGACCATCTCAGAATATCCTGAGCTGGGAAGGTTTGGTCGTCGTTTGCTCCTCGTACTATCCTGGTTCTAATTTTGTCTTTCAGTGTGAAGATGGTCGCACCCCCCTTCATATGACGGCTTTGCATGGTAGATTTACCAGAGCACAGACTCTTATAGAGCATGGTGAGCAGTCCGTACTATTCAATGCGCCTGAGGAAGAAATATTAAGCCACACCTTCTTGATTCTGTGTTCATTCTTCAAAGCTATGCCAAATTCCCTTACCCCCACCCCCTTCCCCACACACTCACAAAACCATTGCTCGTCAGTTTTTACCCCTCGGCCATTTTGGCCTCGGGGTAT
>JAVTVY010050700.1:0-28008 GCA_036873755.1 Hanleya hanleyi | reverse complement strand
CGGTACTACAACCACGTACGCCTGCGTCCAGTTATGACTTCCGGTCTACGTCTATTCCGAGTTTCTCGGATATCTTCATGCAACCTCTTACATCATACCTTCCGGTATCATTGTTCGGTACTCCCGCTTCTGTTCTTGCGCATGTTCCGACTTCGGCAACTACATCCTTCTACAGGCTTGCTGCAACTTGTGATGTTCTGTTACGTAATCGTTGTATGATGTTCCGGTTCAACCATCGATGTTTAGTTCTCCAGTTACGTCATCGATGTATTGTGTTCCGGTTACGTCATCGATGTGTAGCAGACCGGCTGATTCCTACACTGCTCGGACTTACTCTCCATTTCCTGTTCGTCATGCGGTGTACAGGCCTACATCATATCCTTCGGTGGCTTCTGTAGTCCGATGTACCTCGTAGTGTGACTTCTCCTGTTACAACGGTTGTGTCACATTCGACTTCCGGTACATCGGGTGTTTACTGTCGTTTTCCATCTTTCGAGACGTGAAGTAAAGGTTGCACATCTACATCTGCTGTTATATACGGCGCATGTTTCAACTTACGTGGCTTCAGCTTCCGATTATACAGACATACGACGTATCGCTGAGCTATTTATTCTACGATAAAAGAATAAATACCTGTTCCATTGGGCTGTTTATTCGACGATAAGAATTACATGCCTATACTCAGCTATACACAGCCCTTGTATTCCCCCGTATCTGTTCATTACGGAAGAAAGAGGGGGGACGCAAAAGGGGCCTCATCGTATCCTATTGTTTCGGTTGCTCGGCCACATCCGGTAACGTTGAATGTTATCAACCATCAGATCTTACATCACATTCGACTTCCGGTTATGCAGATCTTCACTTCCATCTCTAATCTGTGAGGCATACGGTATCGTATTTAGACCTATGCCTATCTTCATACACAGGTAGTGAATGTTGCTCATCTGCACCTTCGGCCTAAGTATCCAGTTAGACCGACAATCTCTCAACGACTTCTGTCACTTCCGGACTGGAAGTACAGATTGTGTCACCATGTGGTTGCTTCCTATAACAACTCACCGGTGACGTATACACAGTTATTGAGAGTTTCCTGTCTTCATCGTATGTTGTGAAGACACCTGATCATCATTTACGGCGTTTTACGTATTGGTTTCGACCGTGCAAACGCCTACTTTGGTGACAACGGAACTGTTGTTCTTTTATGGATTCGGATATTTGACCACTCCATTGCTTCAACCGTTTCCATTTTGGCGAATTTTCACCGCTGTGTCTCGCTCTACAGTTTTGAGAAAGCAGGTGATTTATTCCCATATCTAGCTATTAGAAATAGGAAAATTGATTTTCAAATTTTTCATATTTCTTGCGCTGTAAAACTTACCTTCACATACCTTATTGCTGGAATATCATAGCAGGACGGAGGGAACAGAAAGGAATCTCAAGCATAGGCGAAGGGGAAAACAGGAGTCAGCCAGGTAATCGAGTGCCATAAACGCATGTAAGATGAGTATATTATGGCTATCGATCTATCACCCGGCCCCGATAAGAGGGCACTGTGAATAGGCTGACAGGGCACTAGACCGAAACGTCTTCCCCCCCCCTTTTTTTGAAAATTGGGGAGAGCAAACACTTACCAATTTTTAAAATTGGTAGACTCACTAGTTCTAGTGCATACATGTCGACGGGTATCAACGGCCTGGGCGCCACCTGCGGACCCAGAGTGTAGAAATCCCGTCTCAACAGCATCCAATTCCGGAGGTGATGACAGACAGACGTATCGCAAACCTCCAGATTACGACCCTCAAGATGTCAAATGTCGTCCACGGAAATGTCAGATCATAGAAATCAGGATGTCCGTACAGCCCTGATCTGATGAATCCAAACCTAGGAGAGTGTTACCTCCGCAGGTACGTCCGTGTACGCCAAACGAGAAGTTTTGGAAAGCTAGGAAGAAGATATTTCATATTTCCTGCTTTAGAAGAGGGCGCAAATATGCCGTTGACGAAGGTCCAGAACAAACGTACGTGTCATAACACGAGAGCGCTATGAGGGCCCATAACTCTGCCATCACTAAATTAACTTGGACAGAGGCGGGTTGACGGACTCCGGAAATTAAGTCATAAAGCGACTGATACTGATGACAAATCCCGGAAGTGTAGAACCCGTAGATATGCTGGGATGACGAAATCCGGTTCATACTCCATGTAACACACGACAATGCATAAATTAGCGAAGTCTGGGAGGAAAAATATGACTAAGGTTTTAGTGCCCATCAGCTGCACCAAGACCTAGATAATAGTTTCCCACATGAAGTATCTGCCGGACGCTCGCGGTAACAAGCTACCAGATTAAAAACATCGTCATCTATGATCACAGTAGGTTATTATTTGATGCCGTACATGTAGGCTGAAAGACACTCCTGAAAACGATACAGCGCCAAAACCAGCTCCGGAACTGCAACGTCTGGAGTGAATCTCAGTATCCATCGGAAAGCGACGGAGTGAACAAACGACTCCATCCATCCATCCTTCTCCAGGAAGTGGAAGAAAGATTTACGTGGAACGAGGCGTTGACACCTGAACAACCCGAGATATCGCATATCATTACACATACGTCGCTCGCTGAACAAGATCTCCGTTCCTAACCGATACGTTTAAATCGGATGTAAGGTGAAGAGAGGAGCTACTATATATGGCGTCCTCGATGAAAACACCCGAGATGGAAGGGCTTCTTGTTCTGGAAGACGTATTACGTGAAGATGCTCTGAAGACAAACCAATCATTTTCTAGAAGAAAAGCTGGCTGATGGGGAAAACCGGAACTGGGTCAGATAACATGTACTGATGCCACTGACCGGAAGCCGGTCGCCGAAATAGACGTCATCAGAGTAGCAGCGGCCGAAGAATGTGCCCTCCAGCAAGGATACGCCATAAACGTACGCAAGACGCTGCCATGACTGCTGGGATCGTAGTATGAGAAATATAAACCGGAATCATAAAGTCGCTGAAATTTCTCATAACTGGATCATTCGACCTGGCGGTCTACGAGTAGCTGTCACCCGGTCGTAAGAACCTGATAAAGAGTTCGATATACCGGAAACGTGACAAACTCGTAGCGACGATCCCTAAAAGCAGTAGTCACTGGGAAAAGACATCACTGTTCCCTGCGCTTGTTGATGAAGGTCAAAAGCTATGATGTCTGACACAAAACAAGCGTTGGTTATTGAGAATCTGTTGGCTTCCGCTGTAACGAGACGACTGTCAATTCTCGAGCCAAATATGTTCTCCAGCCCTCCTCGACGCCGTCTTAGCAGAATGGCTGAGACGGGGGAAGAAACACCGGTCAAATGTTCTCCGTGCAAATTAGAGCAGTACAGGTGAGATTTGACCTCCAAAAGGATTTAGGTGCGTACTAGGACGAACTCTTCAACGCCACCGCAATGATACCTCAGTGTCGGAAGAAAAGAACAGCAACATTACCGCCGGAATGAAGGCTCTTCCATATTGTCATCCACTATAGAAGAGGAAAGACAGAGGAGAAAAATAGTTCCTGTGCTTACGCTACAGGTAATACAGAACTGAGTAAGTCCGGGGTAGCTCGGTATGAGACAAGTATCGTGGAAACTGAAAGAGTATCCACTGAAGCTTGCCTACCAAACCGATCATGTTGCTGGAACTATTCCGCTGCAAACTGAGGAAACGATGACGAGGCGACGTAGTCTCATACACCACCCTGGACACTCGCCTGCCAGGAGTAGTTTAGCCGCAATAGGGATGTAACCCCAAGAAGAATAGGTAAATCGTAGTTTCTTCCGGTTACGTGACATCGGAGATGAAGTCCCTAGGTCGCGGCAAGCGACTACGTCATGATCGTCGAAAAGTCTGTCATCAATTCCACATTCTCCACCGGAAGTAGAGAAGATGAGGGAATGCGATTTTAACAGAAACGGTTCCAACGAAACCAATCCGTGTCAAGTTTAGCCAGATAACATGTTCTGGCGTAACTGACCAGCGTAATCACAATCCCATGATGAGCTGTGTGCGGAAGGAGACGAGTCGAAGCAGGTCTCCATAAGAGGATTTCTTTAGTGAACACGTTCACTATACCTCTAAAGACACAGTCGAAGTGGAATACCCAGAGGATCGATCAGGATCCCATAGGGCCGAAACTGCAGAAGATCACGTATTCTAGGAAAGTACGATCTCTCCTTGTTTCGTTAAGATGACCAAACTCGGCAAGCATTGTCAGAATTTTTTGGGAATAGATGTGACGTACAAATAGTTGAACGAAACAGACCCAAAATGTTTGGTTCAAACGAATTTGATCCAAATTCTGACAATAAGTCATACCTGGAGATAATGCTCCATTCATGACACAACAGCAACACCCAATCGTCAGGGTCTACATAAGTCATATGGATCAACGAGGAACCGGAAACTGATGGACGGTAAAGGAATGCGCATGCGCAAACCCTCGTTAAGACCCAAAGACCATTGTAAAGCTGACTAGAGGGTCCGGGTGATGCTGTGACCCTGCAGAATGAGTTACAAACCGGAGTGAAAACCGGAATTGACGTCATACTGCCCAGCTGCAAAGTCATACGACCAGATACCAACGTTGCTAGTTGACAGATGTCGTAGACAGGAAGGAATGCGCTATGAAGATAGGCAGAACTTCAGGCAGCTAGATATGGGAATAAATCACCTGCATTCTCGAACTGAAGAGCGAGATACAGCGGTGAAAATTCGCCAAATCGGAAACGATTGAAGCAATGGAGTGGCCAAGTATCCGAATCCATAAAACAACAACCGTTTCGTTGACATCAAAGCAGGCATTTGTATGATCGAAACCAATACGTAGAACGCCGTAGTTGATGAACATATGTCTTCACAACTTACGATTGTAAGTTAAATGTGAAAACAGGATACTCTCAATAGTTGCGTAATCGTCAACAGTAAGTTGTTATAAGAAACAGCAAAATGGTGACATAATCTGTACTTCCTCTCCGAAGTCACAGACGCCAATGAGAGATTGCCGACGTTTGTACGGTCGAAACCAATACGTAGAACGCCGTAGCCCCTTAAAAGAAGGAATGCGCTATGAAGATAGGCAGAACTTCTGGCAGCTAGATATGGGAATAAATCACCTGCTTTCTCAAAACTGTAGAGCGAGACACAGCGGTGAAAATTCGCCAAAACGGAAACGGTTGAAGCAATGGAGTGGTCAAATATCCGAATCCATAAAAGAACAACAGTTCCGTTGTCACCAAACTGCCAAAGTAGGCGTTTGCACGGTCGAAACCAATACGTAAAACGCCGTAAATGATGATCAGGTGTCTTCACAACATACGATAGCAAGTTAAGAGTGAAGACGGGAAACTCTCAATAACTGCGTATACGTCACCAGTGAGTTGTTATGGGAAGCAGCCATATGGTGACAGAGAGATTGAGAGATTGTCGGCCTAACTGGGTACTTAGGCCGAAGGTGCAGATGAGCAACATTCACTACCTGTGTAGGATAGGTCTAAATACGATACCGTATGCCTCACAGACTAGAGATGGAAGTGAAGATCTGCATAACCGGAAGTCGAATGTGATGTAAGACCTGATGGTTGATAACATTCGACGTTACCGGATGTGGCCGAGCAACCGAAACAATAGGATACGACGAGGCCCTTTTGCGTCCCCCCTCTTTCTTCCGTAACGAACAGGTACGGAGGAATACAAGGTCTGTGTATAGCTAAGTATAGGCATGTAATTCTTTATCGTCGAATAAACAGCCCAATGGAACAGGTATTTATTCTTTATCGTAGGATAAATAGCTCAGTGATACATCGTATGTCTGTATAATCGGAAATTGAAGCCACGTAAGTTGAAACATGCGCCGTATATAACAGCAGATGTAGATGTGCAACCTTTACTTCACGTCTCGAAAGATGGAGAACGAAAGTAAACACCCGATGTACCGGAAGTCGAATATGACACAACCGAAGAATGTAACAGCAGAAGTCACACGATGAGGTATGTACATCGGACTACAGAAGCCACAGAAGGATATGATGTAGGCCTGTACACCGCATGACGAACAGGAAACGGAGAGTACGTCGGAGCAGTGTAGGAATCAGCCGGTCTGCTACACATCGATGACGTAACCGGAACACTATACATCGATGACGTAACTGGAGAACTAAACATCGATGGTTGAACCGAAACATCATACATCGATTACGTAACAGAACATCACAAGTTGCAGCAAGCCTGTAGAAGGATGCAGTTGCCGACGTCGGAACATGCGCAAGAACAGAAGCGGAAGTTCCGATGTAAGACAATGATACCGGAAGGTAAGATGATACCGGAAGGTATGATGTAAGAGGTTGCATGAAGATATCCGAGAAACTCAGAATAGACGTAGGCCGGAAGTCATAACTGGACCCAGGCGTACGTGGTTGTAGTACCGGTTGAGAAGCTGCGGGGGTGCTGACAATGGTTGCGGCAGAGCCCTATATAATCTCGGCACATTCAAAAATGAACGGCCAGATTCAGCAAAACCGGATACTGGTGTAATAGTCACCGATGACAGGAAGTGGTGATATTACAGATGCAGCAGACATCTCCGTAGTTTGTGTAGACGGCGATGAGCTGGGCTGAATTGTTGATAAATTCTCCGGAAGTGACGGGTCCTTGAAAGTAGACACAGCAAACCGGAAACATGAGTTATTACAACCGACGACCTTACGGAAGTGGTGCAATAATGGAAGAAATTGCAGGCACATCTTTTCTCAATTTCTCCGGCATTGTTGTAGAAATATCTTCTGCATGACGAGGCTGTACCAAGGTGTTCGATGCAGCCGAGTACGATAATCTGAAATGGAAGTAGGGAACAACATATGCGATCAAGGTCATCTCGTGTATAATCTTACCTGGATGACGAACGCCATTTTGTACCCGTTACAAACTTCACATAATCAGAAATAGTTGGAAGAATATTTATTACAACAATAAAGTGAAACGGGGTGTCATATAAACATGAAATTACGTTTAACAGACATAAGAAAAGAAGGCTCTCCGTTACACTAAAGACGAGACGGAGAACAATACAATTTCTCGGCCCCGCCAGACGGGAGACGACAGAAATACACTAGCACATGAACCGACAAGATATTTCCCCTTTGTCAGAAATACGCTGACGGGACAAAGCTCATTCCTCTTACAAACTGGTCAAACCAGTTTTTCCCGACACCACGGACGCACCAAGGTGCGCCCGTAGGCCGGCTTCATAGACCACATACAACGCAGACAATAGAAGCCATTTTATTTGATTCAGAGATGATTTGAATACTTCCCGACGGGTGAGATTTCCAGGCCCGGTAGGCAATCCAAGAATCACAGAATCACAGTAAATCCAAGGTATTAATCCCAGGTAGAATCCGAGGTAATATCCAAGGTAAATTCCGAGGTAATGCGTGGTAAACTCAAAGTAGATCAAAGATTTTTCAGACGAAATTGAGAACACGTGTTTCCACTACGACTTGTAGAGGAAAGAAGGAAGTGACGTGGTCGGACAGATTGGATTCTGGGTACTCGCGCATGGGCACTGGGGAGCACAGGGACTATTTTGTTTCTGTGGTAATGTGTTACAATAGGCAATCGCGTAGGAACACGATAGCAATAAGGTATGTGAAGGTAAGTTTTACAGCGCAAGAAATAATTGGTGACATGAAAAAGTACAGTTGCAGTGAAAGATGCAGTTGTTCCCGGAAGTTATCTTGATATACATGTACATACGAAACGATGACCCATCAATATTAACAACCATAAATGATCGCCATCAATACAGGACATTGGAACCCTGTTTCGATGTGAACCAAAGGACGATTGGTGGACATTCATTGCCGTATCTCATCGTCTCGACCAATCACTGGCCCTGTTTCTCTATTCTTCTGATGTGACAGAACTTGGATTTTATAACGAGTGAATATCATACATTTGTACTCTTTGTCCCCTGTTTTGCCTGGCTACCGAGCAATGCATAGTGATCGTGGTTGTCCACATGCACCTGTAATAGGTACAGTTAAGTCGTACCGGTAAGCCTTATTCAGAAAAGTTTTATCTCCCTTGTACAACTAGGGGCGCTATGAAGCAGGGAACTTCCGGTAAGTGGCGAAGGCCCACAAAATAAGTTTAAGTAATTAACAATTCAATTATTCAAGAACATTAAATTAAAGTGTATGTAAGAACTGTCGATTATATGTAGAAACCGTAGACAGTAATTTTCCATAATAAAATATTTTTTATTCATACAAATGGTCTGGAGTTCCTCAATTTTTCAATGGAATACTTGCAGGAACCATTAGTAAAAGTGAACCCACGGTCATTATTTACTAAAAAAAAATTTCACAGGTAAATTTTCTGTTATTAAGCTAAAAATTACCTCATTTCCACTCTTTGCATTTCTTGTTCTACATGAAATCATACAGTAAGAATTTGAATGACACAGTTCTCTCCCCTGCTAGTCACCTGACTGCTCACTTACCCATAATTCCTCCTTCTTGTTTCCACTGCGATACATGGTTAGGATGTATCACAAAGGGGAGGTGGGTGGGCATCACTGGAAGTGAGGCAAGTTTTAGCTTAATAACAGAAAATTTACCTGTGAATTTTTTTTTGTTATTTGCGCTGAAAACTTACCTCACTTCCACTCTTTGCATAGAATGCCACCGTAAGGTTGGTGGGCAAACTGATACAATCCGTGGTAAGTGATAAATGCCATGAACAAGATGACTAGTACAGGGTGGAAATCACCGATCTTCTACCTCAAAGAGGATCCATGAGATCATACAACAGGTATAACCTGTATGCCTATGGTACACAGGGAACCTCTGTCGCTACTCTGACTTCAAGGTCGAGTTGCATATACGCCCCCCCCTTTTTTCGAAAGGGAGCGAGAGAAAAAATGCACTCACCAGCAAGCAGGGTTAAAACTGTACGCCCGGTCTTTATCTTGCTATCTTGCTGGCCTCGGTCCCACAAACACCCGCTGTGCAGTCACAAGTGGGCCGATGGAATAGAGGTCGTCACATGCTAACGTCATGTCCCGGAGGTAGAAAGAGGCAAATGTCGTGTTTGACCTCCAGTAGCACGCCCTCATAATGTCGGTCACTGACCTGTTAGTCCACAGAGGCCACGATGCCGCTAGTGCCCTAATCTCGTGACCCGAAACGTTTACAAGCGCGGCTTGTCTATCTGTAGCCGTGGAGTACGCTAGCCGAATCGTATTTTTGAGCCAACTTGAGATAGTATTTTTGCTTATTTCTTGTTTGGCTTTGGGATCAAAAAGGATAAACAAACGCCTCCTACCCGCTCTGATCTCCTCTGTACGATTCAGGTAACACGCAAGTGCACGAACCGGACACATCAACATGTCTGATTCAAGACCGGACGAAAGGAAATCAGATAAGGCTGGAATTGTGAACTCTCGAGATATGGAATCGTAGAGGGCTTGATTCTTGGCCACAAACTCAGGAACCGTTGTGAGAACTACATTGCTCCAGTTCCTAGAGTGTCTGACATTCCTTCTATCGAGCGCATGCAGCTCTGACACCCTAGCTGCCGAGGCAAGAGCCAACAAAAACGAAGTTTTGTATGATAACATTTTGATATCAATAGCCTCTATTGGCTCGAAAGGTGGCTTCCCTAATTGCCGAAGTACTAAGGCTAAGTCCCACTTTGGCAATTTCGGAACAGCCGACTGACCAGATATCTTGTAAGACTTGATTAGTGCAGATAAATTTGGATCAGTCGAGGGATTAATCCCAGTACCCAGAAGAATAGGTTGAGCAATGGCTGCCCTATAACCTTCGACCGTAGCGGGTACAAGGCCCCTATCCCGGAACAGGTGCAATAGGAACTCTGCTACTTCAGGGATAGTGGCGCAGGATGGATTTATATCCCTCTCTCCACACCAAAGATCGAAGATTACCCACTTTGAATCGTATACAGCGGAAGAGGACGGTCGAATTGATTGTGCCATTCGGCGCCCAACTTCCGTTGAAAATCCCGCCTGAGCGAAGTGTCTCTTGAGCACTTGCACACGTGGTAGTGGAACAGTCCTGGCTGGCTGTGGAATATCGACGCTCCGGGCTGGCGCAGTAGATTGTGCCACACCGGAAGTTGTCTTGGTATATCTACAAGAAGATCCAGTAATTCCGCGAACCACGGCCTTGCTGGCCACCACGGAACAATCAGGTAAACGACACAAGTGTGTTCGTGGATCTTCTGGAATACCTTCGCTAGGATAGCTGGAGGAGGGAACGCATATGCTACCATCCTTGACCAGTCCTGCGATAGGGCGCCCACTGCATATGTCGACGGATCCGGAACCGGCGACATGAACAGGGGCAATAGATTGTTGTGCTGAGTGGCGAACAGATCTATGTGTGGCATCTCCCAGACATGAGCTATTTGTTTTAGTATGGCTGGGTGAAGTTGCCACTCTGTGGGAATTATCTGATTCCGTCGTGAAAGCGAATCCGCTAAAACATTCAGAATTCCCGGGAAGTGCCTGGCCAACACTGATATGTTGTTGTCCTAACACAGACCGAAAAACATTTCCGCTTGGCTTTGTAATTGCGGAGATCTCGTCCCCCCCTGCTTGTTGATGTAGGACACGACTGATGTGTTGTCCGTCGCAACTAGTAGGTTCTTGTCGGTCAATATGCTCACCCACGTGCGGATGGCATGTGTCACTGCCATAAACTCCAACACGTTGATATGGTACGAGCGTTCCTCGATTGTCCATAACCCGGATATCGACCTGGACTCGAGGTGGGCTCCCCATCCTTCCATAGATGCGTCCGTGAACAGGTGATGTGACGGACGAAACGGAAGTAGGGACACACCCGGCATAAGGTTGAGTGGATCCAGCCACCATTGGAGGCATTGTTTGACAAGAGGCGTGACAGGTATCCACGGGTTCAACTGCCTTTCGACCCATTGATGATTGAAGTAAATCATTAAGGGACGAAGCTGCAACCGCCCTCTTGGAGTTACGTCCTGTGTTGACGTCAAGAGGCCGATTATCGCAGCAAAGTGTAAAGCCCTGGCTTGAGATAACTTGAGGAATTGAGGTATCTTCGTTGTTATCTTTTGCCAACGATCTTCTGGGGGTTTGGCGAGAGCTAAAAGCGTATCGTATTCCACCCCCAGAAATTTGCGCCTTTGCGACGGAGTCAGTTCTGACTTCTCTTCGTGTGGGATGTATCCCAGAGAAGTCAACGTCCTTAAGACAAACTGCGTGTCTAGGATTAACTGCTCTTTGCAGGCATTCCTTAGCAGGGAGTCGTCGATATAAAAGTGGTACTTTATACCTAGACTGTGCAGGAATTGTGTCACTGGTGTAAACACTCGTGTGAACACCCAAGGGGAAGTGGATAGGCCGAACGGAAGCACTTGAATTTGGAATCGTCGTTTGCTGACCATGAATCTCAAGTACTTCCTGTCCTCCGGATGTATCGGGATATGAAGGTATGCATCCCTTAAATCCAGAGAAGTCAGCCATTCCCCTTGCTTGAGTACCGTCCAGATAGACCGGAAGGACTCCATGCGGAAGTGTGGCGGTGGAGTGAGGTAGTCCTTGTTGAGGCGCTTGAGGTTGATAACCATGCGCATCTCGGACGTGTCTTTCTTGGGGACCAGAAAGACCGGCGAATAGAACCCGGGTGTTGTATCCCAAACCGGAAGCTCTATTACTGCAGCCTTCTCTATCAGCTTGTCCACAGAGGACTGTATCGCTGATAGATGACCCATTCGTAATGGAATACGAGACGGAAGGGGATATGCAGTCAAGGGAGGAAGCGTGTCGAACAATAGGCGATAGCCGTATCTGATAGTTCGAATGACCCACGCTTCCGTCCCGATCCTTATCCAGTTCCTCCAAAACAACTGCAGCCTTCCCCCTACCGGAAGGTCTAGTTGTTGGGGAAATGGAAACATTATGTCTCGGTGTTCCCGCCATACCGGAAGCCACCCGGTTTGGCCCGAAACATCAGGTATTCTTTTTTGACTGCTTGGATTTCCCCTTACCCTGCTTCTTATGGCCAAAGGTCGATACTCTTTGCTCTAAAGAAGCAGGCGCTTGGCTCTGCTGTTGATCGGAAGCACCCTTAGTAGCCTTGGAACTATGCGGGTTCTTCTTAGTCTTCTTCGCCTTTGGACCCGACCCGGAAGCCATAGATCTTTTAGACGAAGCACCGGAAGCCACTGACCTGTCATGTTCAATACGATCCATTTCAGGTCGGACTTCGGCAACAGCATCACCAAACAGTAAAGAAAGAGCCGTAGACGTTTCCAGTAGGCTCCTCTTTACTGCTTCCGGTGTGTAATCGTGCATTAAAGGAATGAAGGCCCTTCTCCTTAAATACACCAGCATAGAAGATAGGTAGGCATTGTGAACCAGTAAATCTTCTACTGCACCGGAAGCTATCTTCTGGTAGTCAAGAACGAGGTTAATTCCCTCCTGTAACTGTTCTTGACTTTCCGCACCCGATAGCGAAAATAAACCATCCTTTATGGCTTTAAGAAACGAGTCCAGGTGATTCGTAATCGCCACTCCTTGTCGGGCAGTTTCCTCTAGTACGGAGGCCTGTTTGTTCGTAAACGGAACATCCGGATTACTAGGCAATTTAGGACACAAATACTGAAAATCGCCGTTCACCTCTGCAGACCGGAAGCTAAACGGTGAATCATGTATGCCATATGATCGTATGTTTGGCTTCTGTACTGGGAACGGACTAGAAGATCCTGCAGGGCGGAAGCGTGCTCTATGTCTCAGCCTGACTGCACGTTCCTCCTGCGTAGCGGGTTCTGCTAATGTTCCATGGAACAAGTGGCAAATAGAATGAATAGCAGTTGAGGCCAGAAGCGTGGTAGCCGACCTCGTAACCCAAGTTGACTCAGTTGATTCAGTTTCAATATCCCCCGCATGTGGGACCGGAAGCTGCATACCAGGAATCCAGTCATAGATACCGGAAATTAATTCATAATATTTCCTAGCATCTGGATCAGTATTGGTAGGTTCATTCAATTCAGAGCTACCGTACTGGTCCCTATCCACCTCCATAGCTTCCGGGGCTTCCTGCCAACGAGGAGTAATGGAAGGGATAGTCCTCATCAAATTTGCTTCCGGTTGCCTAGACTGTTCAGCCAAAACCGGATGCGGGGGCATACCGCTCCTTATTTGTCTGGTCATCATCTCTCTCAGTTCCTTCATCTCCTCGCGTTGCTGTTCCATTCCGCGCAGAATGGCAGCCAACGTAGGATCCGTCACTTGAGAGTGCACCGGAAGCAGGGCCTGACGAGGTGTGTCCACACTCGGGGACCTTACATATGACCGTGAGCACGGCCACTGTAATGGTCGGTGAACTGGCATTCGAGGTCGTAAACCAGAAGCACGTATAGGAGGGCGCATCATACGTAGCATACGCGCATCATTACTTCCTGACCCACGAAGCAGTAGGAACAAGAAGGAGGAATTATGGGCAAGTGAGCAGTCAGGTGACTAGTAGGGGAGAGAACCGTGCCATTCAAATTCTTACTGTATGATTTCATGTAGAACAAGAAATGCAAAGAGTGGAAGTGAGGTAAGTTTTCAGCGCAAATAACCGCACATTTTTATGACTTTGACCTTAACCCTATCTGGCCTGGGCGATTTGGGGTGTATCGCAGCCTGGGGGGGGGGGGCTATATATTTTCTCTACCACTAAGGCTAGAGCGCTGAAACTTACCACACAGTATCTTGGGTTCAAGCTCTACCGGAAAATGTAAAAAAATCCAAGATGGCCGCGATGATGACGTCACAGTGACGTAATTTTCTCGGAAGCCATTTTTCGGCCTTTATGGGCTCGATTTTTCGAAATTTTCATTTTCCAGATTTTTCTCTCGAAAAAAAATCTAATAAAATAGAGAATAATTAGTTTTGCATAAATGAAATACTTTTAAGGCCTTTTAGGCAAGGAAAATGTGAAGAAATGGAGCGAAAAGATTGAAAAACACGACTTTCGCGGATACCACATGGCCGCCATTTTGAATTTACCCATGATCCTCTGCCCGGGGGTTATTACAAATAGGCTCAAAATGACCCCAATAAGATAAGCTTAAAAGTCACCAAGTTTCAGCCGCCTCGGTTTTGTCGTTTCGGAGCAGCAGATTAAAGTTCACTAGGGAGGGGGGCACTTTTCGCCCCCCCCCCCCCAAGGCCAGGTAGGGTTAAAGAGCGATGATGAATCAGGAGGAGATAATACACTTTCTGAATAGAACGATACCCGTAACTTAGCATGGCAATGTTCTTATGAAAAAAACTAAGTTTAACCGTCTTTATTAGCAACCATCAACAGTTGTCCGTAATCTATAAAGTGTCCATGTTAATTGTTCTCGTCAGGCTACCACGAGCATTTATTTTTATCGGTGTTATGCCATTTATGCTTCACATAAAGGGATATATCCTTCATAGTATGGTTAACATGTGGGTAAATGCCTTTCAGGAACTGGCTCGGTACATGTTGAAGCAACCACTCTACAAATCTCCTACCTGCCTGTTTTCAAATCTCAGCATATTGGTTTATCTTCACATTATGCTACTTATGATTAATATGAATGGTTGCAGTCGTGATTGGTTGGAGACTCTATAGCCTACCTGTGTCCACTTTGTCCGCTTGGCCACCTCCTGGACCGGACGGACCTTGCAATCCTTGCAGACTTCGTTCACCTGAAAATGAAAAGGCCATAATAAATAAACCGAATACGTAATCGATAATAGCATGAACTGTATTATATCATATATATATATTTTTAAACAATATTGGTTAGATTAGAATGATTCATATTATCAGGTTGGTGTTTTGTTGTAAATGAATGGTTGCAGACGTGATTGACTGGATACTTTACAGCTTACCTGTGTCCCCTTTGTCTCCTTGGCCACCGGGCGGACCTTGCAATCCTTCCAGACCTCGTTCACCTGGAAATGACAAGGCCATAGTAAACAAACTGAATTCGTAATCGATACATAACCTGATCTGTACTATACCATATACATATATATATATATAAAACTAACATGAACTGTACTATACCATATGTATAATATATATTTAAAATTATACTGTAACATACACATTTTTTAAAATAATATTGGGCAGTTTAAAACGATTCATATTATCAGGTTGGTGTTTTGAGAGTAGGACTGATCGTCGCTAAAGTAGAACTTCTTAGCTTCCTATAATCGGGGGGCATATTTTCAGAGAATTGTAGCTCATAATCAATTGTCACTTGTGGAAACTCGATCCGAGTAGATAGGATTTCTCGATAATCTATTTCTTAGCTCTCTTGGGTCACGATCCGGCATTATGGTCGCTTCTCTCACCAAACTTTTTAATTGGTCTCAAAAAAATAAAAATAAATAAATAGATACAAAGCTGGTATATTTTGTCTTGTTTAGCTATTCATCCATTTTGCATATTCTAATTTCTTGCTTTGGCAATTTTTGTGTATTTTTCGCACATTTCGTTCTCACCTTCTTATATTAAACCAATGTAGTTTGCCTAAATTAGTGGCTATCTATCATGTATTGAGTGTTTCTCCAAAGAAAGCCCAGGACCAAAGAATTTCAAAATCGGTCGAACAATAGGCTCCGAGATTAGGCAAATCAGATTGTTTGTGCATGCTCTGGTTGACCAAGGTGGAAATTCCGACAAACGGCTACCACAGTTAAAGCCAAAATTTGTGGAGTGGGTGGAGCCTCCGGTAGACACAATATATCGGACACCCAGCCACTATATTTTCTCTACCAAAAAATCCAAGATGGCCGCCATGATGACGTCACAGTGACGTCATCTTCTCGGAAGCCATTTTTCGGCCTTTTTGGGTATCGATTTTTCATTTTTCCGATTTTTCTCTCGAAAAAAATCAAATAAAATATAGAACAATTAGTTTTGCATAAATAAAATACTTTCAAGGCCTTTTAGTCAAGGAAAATGTGAAGAAATGGAGCGAAAAGATTGAAAAACACGACTTTCGCGGATACCACATGGCCGCCATTTTGAATTTGCCCATGATCCTCTGCTCGGGGGTATATGAAAATAGGCTCAAAATGACATATATAAGATAAGCTTAAAAGTTTCAGCCTCCTCGGTCTTGTCGCTTCGGAGCAGCAGAGAAAAGTTCACTAGGGGGGCACTTTCCGCCCCCCCCCCCAGGCCAGGTAGGGTTAATATTTGAGGGAGAGCAGACCGAGTCTATGATAGAAACATTAACTCCGACACCCATCCACCATGGGTAATACCAATATTTGAGGTGAAGCGGGCCGATTCTCCGGTAGACACCATATCCCCGACACCCTGCAACTACGGAAATATCAATATTTGAGGGATTGTGAGAGAATACAGAAAAAAATTCTCGCATGAAAAGATGAACCTTTCGATACACACGTACGTCACATCACCAAGCACACACGATTTTATAATCTAACGGAGTTAGTCAATGCCACTTCCCGCCGTAGGATTTCCTAGTTTTTTTCTGTGTGCATATGATGGGAATGGGGCTTTGAAGGGTTATCTAGTGATGGCCGTCTCTGATCCCGTATTTTGACATGGAGCGATGGTTATTAACAATGCTTCGGTCAGTAAACATTGGGGCCAATCTGTGTGACAATTGGTGACATTGTCATTGACATAGAAGGATCCATATTCTGATTATTTCGTTGCAATTTACTATGGATTGTGTGAAGGGTGCTACATTCCTACCTTTGTCACCTTTTTCGCCCGAAGGGCCGGCTGGCCCTGGTTGGCCACTTTCTCCTGAAAAAGTAAAGTTGTAGTGGAAGATACCGTTGTTCTCGAAGTTATGGTCATAAGAAACGATGACCCATCAATGTTAACAACCATAAATGATCGCCGTCAATCCAGGACATTGGAACCCGGTTTCGATGTGAAGCAGAGAACGATGGGTGAACATTCATTGTCGTATCTCATCGTCTCGACCAATCACTGGCCCTGTTTCTCTATCCCTATGATGTAACAGACCTTTGATTTTGTTATGAGTGAATATCAAACATTTATCTTCTTTACTGTTTTGCCTGGCCATCCAGCAAGGCAAGGTGATCCTGGTTGGCCACTTGTACCTGTAATAGATACAGTTATGGTAAGTGCTACCGGTATAGCCTTATCTGGAAAAGTTTTATCTCCAATGCCCAACTAGGAGCGCTGTGGTGCAGGGAGCTTCCGGTAAGTGCCGATTGCGCTTAAAATAACTTTAAGTAATAACTATTCAAAATAGTTGTGTTTTAATGTAACGGCAAGAGAAAATATTTGTACACAGCTTCTTGAAGTTCTAGCTCGTTATGAAAATAGATAGGACTTGAAACTGAAATCCGCATCATGTGCTATTTCGTGGAAAAGTGTCTAAATCGAGTCATTTAAACAAACAATTTGAATAAACATTTTAAACAAACATTTTGACACGAAAGTCCCCTAGCATCAGACCAAAACGTCATTTAACATTGTGATGTGCGGTGGCATTATATCGCCACCGTTGGAAAATCTTTTTGGTTCAAGGGTTTCTTCGTGTCTAAATGTGTGTTTAAATGACTGATTTTTTCACGAAATAGCACATGTGGAGGATTTCAGTTTCATGTCATAACTATAATCATAACGCAATCGACCTCGAACGTTCATATATTGTGTACATACATTTTCTCTTGTCGTTACATTAGAACACTTTTATTGTTAGGACATTTTATATTTTCGATTTTCAACCGCACCACGCATAGGCCAAAATGACGCCCTATCGTATCATCCCCTTTTCTTTCTGTAGCTTTTCAAACCTCAGCATATTGGTTTATCTTCACATTATGCTTACTTCTGATTCAATTGAATCGTTGCAGCCGTATTGCTGTGAAACTTTATAGCCTACCGGTCACCCTCTGTCCCCATGGCCACCTGGCGGACCGGGCAGACCGGGCATGGTTAAAGTTAAAAAAAATAAAATAAAAAAGAATTGTATGAAAAAAGTTTCTCGCATGAAAAGATGAACAAATTGATACATACGTCACAACAAAACCAAAGCCCAAACGACCTTATAATCGCAATTTGATATAGATTGGGTGAAGGAAGCAATTCCTACCTTTGTCCCCTTTTTCGCCCGGAGAGCCCGCGGACCCTGGTTGGCCACTTTTACCTGAAAAAGTACTTTTGTAGTGAGAAATATCCTTGATACCGACAGTTGTCTCGATGGACATGTACGTACATAAAGATGACCTATCAATATTAGCAAGCATTTACTCTAGCAGGCCTGGGAAGGAGTGGATTATGCCCACCTACCAAATGTTCCACCCTATATCGAAACGACAAAAAAATGAGGGCTGATTCTCCACGACCTTGTAAATTATGATATTGGAGTCATTTGAGCCTATTTGCGTATGTGGGTACCAACAAAGTTAGGTTTTCGTCATTTTTGTTCAATTGTTCTGCTTTTCAAAGAAGAAAAGTGAGAAAAAACTATTTTATTTGACATTAGAATATTATTTATTAATTTATTATGCAGTGTTTGCGCAGAAAAGAAACAACAAGGATTCTGAGAACCCCAACAGCTCGCCTTGCGGGGTCATCCGCCGAAGGTGCAGCAGTATTGAATACATACATGTAGAGCAAACAATAACGTCTGGAATAGGTGATGTGGTACAGACAATAATGTCTGGAATAGATTATCTGGTACAGGCAATAACATCAGTCCCATGTGGGATTACTGGTATATAAGTTTATCGCATGTAGGATGGATAGGTTAGTGCCGTCAGATTACTGGTGCATAGGACAGTCCAGTGTGAGATTACTTTTGGATAGGTCAGTCCCATGTGTGATTACTGCTGGATAGGTTGGGTTTTGTCAATAACATGAAGCTTCGCATAAAGATCGAGCCCTTCAGGTTGCACATCACTGGCAATGACAGTACATATTGCAATAAAAATTTGACTTCTTTGTCAGTGATGTTGAAGTTGGATTGAAAGATGAACTATATTATAAAACCTGAAATAAAGATTACCTTTTTTTCCAAAAGTAAGCTTATACATGTCATTATGAATACATGTACAATTGAAATTTGGTCTGAGATGTGAGTGTGAAATGCCTGGACAAATATGGTTCGTGCAAAATCTTTAGGTTAAATCATGACGAGGAATGGGATTCGATACCAAAATTGAAGGAAATGGTGTTCTTCATTAAAGGCGACACAAAATTCCAAACCACCAGGGCTTAATATTTAATATTGTACTTCTGAAATGAAATAACGTCATTAAACTATTAGTAATTACTAAAAGGAATATATTGTAGTTGATTTGACGTGTTTGTGTATATGTAACAGGTCGATACTTGGTGTAAGAATGCATTGTTGAGGCTTTTGTGCAGCTGAAAAGGGTCACGTCTAGACGCATTGTTGAGATCAGACAGGCTATTGTAGGCTTTGTCTTGTGCGTTCTTACACCAAGTATAAACCTACAATGTACACTGCATCTCCTACCTAATAGGTTAGTATCACATATAAGAGAGATATATGCAGCTTCGCAAAAAGATCGAGCCCTTCAGGATGGCACATCATTTGAGGTTGCACATCATTGACAATGCACATCATTTAATATAATAAATTTTTCAAGAAATATTATTTCTATATTTAGTGATGTTGAGGTTGGATTGAAGGAGGAACTATATTATAAAACTACCAATAAAGATTACATTTTTTTACAAAAGTAAGCCTACACGTCCTATTGCATAGATCTGATGAATACATGTTTATGTATAGTTAGGAACAATATGTGTGCAATTTTGAGCATGTTCTTGGTGTAACTTTGTGTGATGTATGTGAACAAACAAAGCTAATAACAGTGCAATAGCAGGACTAAATCTATCATTTCAAGCATGCAATGGGACACTTGCACTGTGGTAAACCTTCACATTTGTATGCAAATAAAAGAATGCAATGGCAACTGTGTCCAATCATACTGTAATGCTCCATAATAATGTGCACGGGTAAAGACTTGAGCTCACAAACTGATTCAAACTCACTTTTAATTAATATAGTAAGTTAAATGTGTGGACACAGATATGGTTGTGCAAAAGCTTCAGGGTCAACGAGAATTTGATAAAATTTAAGAAAATGGTGCCCTTCATTTAAGGCGACACGAAATTAAAAACTAACAGGGATTCGGTACTGCGGGATTCCCCCGCCAGTTATTTTGATATTGTACTTCTGAAATAAAATAATGTCACCCGACTATTAGTAAATACTATAAAGGAATATACTATATGTGATTTGGTATGTATGACTGTATATACAATGTACACTACATCTCATGCCTAATAAGAAGTCAAAATTATTCTAAGTCCAGCCTAAACAGAAAAGATTAACCCAGAAAACTTTCTAAGTCCAGCCTAAACATACAAGTCTAACCGGACACCGACACCGACACCAACACCAACACCAACACCGACACCAACACCGACACCGCCACTTTCCCCCTCTCTCTCCCAATACCTCGCCTACTTCGTATACGGCGAGCTAAAAATGATAAATTCGGAAATTCTGCCCGAAAAATCCACCAAAAAATGACTGTTTTGAAAATGACGCCACTTTACAATCTCGAAACCAGAGCCATCCGGTCCTGTCCTCCCTACTATGCTCTGGGACGGCGCTCAGCAGTACGATCGGTCATTGGATAGCTCACAAAACCCTAGAATTTAGAACATAACGTCGGAGCGGCCATTTCCCAGCGGAGATCTAGCGACCCCTGGTGGCGAGGTTGGCCACTTTAACGTAAATGAAGCAGCCATCTTGGACTTTTTTTTTACAATTTCTGATAAAGTTGACCCAAGGGTATAGTGTTATAAGTTTCAGCTCCGTAGTTCAAGGAATACAAAAAATATTTACGTGGTCCACTTCCACCTGTAATAGGTACATTTGTCGTGCCGGTATAGCCTTAGTCAGAAAAGGTTTTATCTCCCTTGTACAACTAGGGACGCTGTGGTGTCGGGAACTTCCGGAAAGTACCGAAGGCCCTCGTAATCAATAACTATCGGTTATATGTAGAAATTTAAACAGATATTCTCCATCATAAATAATTTTTCAAAGAAATAGTCTGGAGGAGTTTCTCAACCTATCTTTGGAAATAATTGCAGGAACCATCGGTAAAAGTGAACCCTGGACATCCCTTACTGAAAGCACATTTTCATGTCTCCGACCTTAAAAGAGCGGCGATGATTCAGCGGGAGATAAAACACACTTGTGACGTCACTCTATTGTCCCGACGCTCCATTATTTTTAAGGAATGGAGAGTTGCTCAAACATTGCTTTCTACGGAATGGAGAGTGTAATATGATCGAATCCTACGACTCGTGTTCCTCTGTGATAGTACATGTATGCTTGTAAAACGTTTATATACATGGCAGATAAATAGGCCACTTTAGTGATGGGATGAGTGATTTGCATATTACGAGTTGAAAAATCAAACGGGATTGTCTCCCATACCGTCTATGGGGTTAAACGCGTCTTCCGCGGTGCTCTACTGAAAGGGCTGAAACCTGTTGACAGTTTGTACCACTTCTGTCCTGTGATGCGACGTACATTCATGAACAATTGAATGACCGGTTGGCATCATAACACAGTTGAATTACCCCTATCACCTCCCTCATGTAACACGACATCAATTTAATTGTTCACACGATATCCCTGAATTGGAACAGCCGGAAGAGCAAACTTCAATTTGGTGGGCCGGCTTACATATAGGACTTCTGTAGCCACGAAGTCCTATAGTTACATGAAAAAAAAAAGAGCAAAGTAGAGTAGTGCAATCTTTCAACATTTAATAGTCACCTTCACCGAAATAATAAGGCAATGGTACCCGCACACGTTCACAGAAAAAAACAAAACTCGAAATAGCTTTTTCGCGGTAGATAATTCACAATCACACAGAGATGCAATATTAGTTCTACAGTTACTCCATGTGATTTGAGTGCAACAGGTCAGAGCAAAGGACTAACTAGGATATATATCCCACTTGTGAAATATAACCTAGTAATTGGGATATTTTGACCTATTTTCATACTAAACGGCAATGACGAATTTCAGCAACTAAACTACAAAAAAGATATAATCTACTCCACAAAACTCACTGCAAATGCGATTGTATAATTTTGTCGATTTTTTCTCGCTGAAATTATTTAGTGTGATATTGCAATTACGTGCATTATTTGTTCGTGTTGTTGTTGCAATGTACATCCCATCTGTCACAACTATGTGAAAATATGTCAGCTTAAAATATGGAAGTATAACAAAAATATATCCAAAGTGGGATATGATATCCCAGTTGAGATTTTTATCCCAGTTAGTCCTTTTCCCTGACCTGTTCAGCGTGAAATAGCATCAGTAATCCAATCTGCCAAATACACCACAGTAATCGGTTCGCGACACAAAGTAATCAATTCGCGACATAGTAATCCAATATGCGACAATATTAATTTCGCGACAGAGTGAATAGTAATCCAATGTGCGACACAGGAATCAGTTTGCGATACACGAAATAGTTATCCAATATGCGACACAGTCTGTTTGCGACAGAGTGAGTAGCAATCCAGTATGCGAAACAGTAATCCGTTCACGAC
This sequence comes from Hanleya hanleyi, assembly GCA_036873755.1. NCBI lineage: Eukaryota > Metazoa > Mollusca > Polyplacophora > Lepidopleurida > Hanleyidae > Hanleya > Hanleya hanleyi. The sequence continues at coordinate 5,319 of JAVTVY010050700.1, read as the reverse complement.
ACAGGAAATAGCTATCCAATATGCGATACTATCAGTTCGCGACACTGATATCAGTTTGCGACAGAGTAATCAATTTGCGACACACGGCAAACAGTAATTCAATCTGCGATAGTATGTATCCAATTAGTCCAGTATAACGGGACACCAGGCTTTCTTTTTTAATATACTGTTGTTTACTGACAAGCCTGGTAGTCCCGTAGGCCTTCATAGTAAAGACAAATCAAACTACCACCGTCAACACATGAGCGGGAAAAACGGCCCAAAATGAAAAAATAGAATTTCCCTGCCCACTCACCTTGATATTTCAAAAGACCAGTACCTACTGCATTCATATCACGTAATTCCCAACTCTGACAGGTCTGATAACACGCGAGTGAACCCTGGCAATCTAGAGTTAGTTTTCCTGCGACTGAATTTTTCTCGCAAATATGGCCACAATGGAAAAGCCTTGACCTTGGTCCTTATTTGGGGATATCACGTGTTCACACAACTCGTCACATAGTGCGGGGAAACCCCACAGGACAAAGGGGTCTTCCGTTATAACAGATTAAGTTCCTTGTCAGGAAAGATGAACTAAAAATTACTGCTGCAAATATTAGTATTGATGAATTTGTAAAGAATATGGTAAGGAAGAAATGACTAAATTTGTGCTGATCGGGTTGCTTTATTTCAGGTTAGTCGAAGCAGGGTCCGTATTATTGTTATACATTAAGGGGGGATAATACCAGACAAATAATTTGAACTTTTTTTGCAGAGTGCCTTAAAAAATGTGGAATAAATAAAGAAATAATTGGAATATTCTCTTCAAACTTTCACGTCTACCAGACACGTCTATGAGAAGGTCAAATATCAAATATGCAGCAATTCGAGGAACTACCCGAACGATGTGAAACACACAGGCCTTCAAAAATGACCAATGGAAATGACAATCGAAATATGCTTTAATTATGCACTACATACATTTTACGATACTCATTATAACAATAGAGAGGTGATAAAACAAGTGGAATGTGTGAAATACCTACGATACATTGGAAACTATAATCTAGAGACTGTTGAAAGTGGAGGCTTTTTCAAAACCTATGCTTCCATGACACCCTGTCCAACAAGATTTTCACCGGGAATTATGGGTACTTCATTTGGAACGCAATGTTGTTGTTTTTTGGGCAAGAATTACTTAATCTACAGAAAAGACAAACGAATGTCAACTATTGACTAATGAAGTTTAAGTCTTAAAATTACGTGTGACATACTTGTCAAAACCACAGGTACAAGGAATGAACTGAAATATTCACCTGTTGATCACGTAAAATTCCACATGTTCAAAATAAGTTCCCGCCTCCTGAGCTGTGATGGGGCAGTGATGTGGACAAATCTCTGTGTGGAGTTTCATGCGCCAACATTTTCAAGAATATATTTCTGTATTGTTCGAAATGGATATTGTGTTCCTTATTAAATTGACATGATAAAAGATATATTCCTTCATGTGTGGTGTTTATAAACTGTAATAATGACTATTTCATTTAGGGATTATATCCCGGAAGTTCCGACAATTGCGGAGTTAGCAATTTGCAGTCAACCTCGCCACTAGGTGTCGCTTTCCGCAGACAACAACAACAAGCCACAGAAATTGGTGAAATTGGGGTTCTATTTCTTGAAGATCATAAAGATATTATGTCGTACAAGGTGAGTATGATGTATTTCTAAGATGTATGAAACATTTCTGCCCTATGTTTTGTTCGTGGCAAGCACTTAAGAATGAGTTATGCGTCTTGAACTTATGTTTACAACTTCAAATTCAATCACTGGACCACGTTGTTGTATTGTTATGGTAATAGATACTCCATGTAGGGTATGCAAGCAGTATTGTGGGCAAACCTGACCAATTTTAACCCTTTGACCTATGTGGATATTTTCCACGTGTAGTTTGGGAGGGGGTCCTCTAAATTCATCATTCTGTTACACTGAAAGGGGTTAATTTGGATTCATTATTATTCATGGCGTTGTCTGAAAAAGTCCCACCAACAAAATGGTGACCTCCAATGTTTCACTTCCTCTTATGTCCTGTTTTGTTTTTCAATTTTGTAGGCATTTCTCTTTCCTCACTCCAGTACCCATCTGTTGAGGACTTATTGGAACCTTCCAATCTGTGTTTTATTCCAATTTTAAGCAACTCTTGGATTATCTTTCTGCTAGAACCAGTGACAGTCCAATTCGGTAAGTTCACACCATTGTTTTACACCCTTCTTGCTACCATTTTTGCAACACTTACAGCCAAGTCTATCATTTGTGAAAATTTCAGTGGGATACTTCAATTATTTGAGGAATTATTACAAATTTATGAAGGGACTCTGTCTAAATTCTGGAAATTATTTTTCTGGTATTATCCCCCCTTAAGGAAGACCCCTTTGTCCTGTGGGGTTTCCCCGCACTATGTGACGAGTTGTGTGAACACGTGATATCCCCAAATAAGGACCAAGGTCAAGGCTATTTGCGAGAAAAATTCAGTCGCAGGAAAACTACCTCTAGATTGCCAGGGTTCACTCGCGTGTTATCAGACCTGTCAGAGTTGGGAATTACGTGATATGAATGCAGTAGGTACTGGTCTTTTGAAATATCAAGGTGAGTGGGCAGGCAAATTCTTTATTTTTTTCATTTTGGGCCGTTTTTCCCGCTCATATGTTGACGGTGGTAGTTTGATTTGTCTTTACTATGAAGGCCTACGGGACTACCAGGCTTGTCAGTAAACAACAGCATATTAAAAAAGAAAGCCTGGTGTCACGTTATACTGGACTAGTATCCGATCTGCGACACAGTAATTAGTTTGTGCACACGGCAATCAGTAATTCAATCTGCGAATTAATTCAGTTTGCGACAGAGTAGACAGTCACTTTGCGACAGAATAACCAGTAGTCATTTTGCGGCAGACTAATCAGTAATAAGCATAAGTTTGCGACACATGGGAATCAGTTATTCAATCTGCGACAGTATGTTTCCAATCTTTTCAGTCTCTCATAGTAATCCGATAACCAAACTGCGATAGTTACGACGGAAGTTAGGAATCCCGAGTGAGGATGACAGTCTCCAGTAAGACTGACACAGTAGTATGATGGTATGCGTATAGTAAATCATTTACCTGGACTTTGGTGATGACTTTGGTGATGACAAGTGAATCCAATGTTATGAATAGCCACATCCAAAGATCACAAATGTGGCAAGTAACACAGTGTATTTAGTCCATCTGTTTACCACCGATAGAAAAGTAAAATCCACTCCCGGTGTCAAAATTCACTTTAGTCTCTCTCTCCATCTCTGGACACAAACCCCACACATCCGTTCAGCACTGCTGATTTACTAAAAACTTTCCGATCAACGCTGTGATTGGTTTTATAAGTGTCGAGAGGCATGACTAATCGAGGTCGAATCACACCAGGTCGGAAATCACTAATCTATCGATCTTCAACCACAAACAGTTCGAGTTACTGTCATATGTGCAATGTCCTGCATGTAAGACCAAGCGCACCAGGCAGAATCAGCGAGCGTAATTCAGAGTTTATCATTTGCAATGTTAACTTCATGTCGTCTTAAATGACACATTATCGTGACATCATCGTCACGACAACTTCAAGCCTTGTAGCACATGTACTGCTTTGACAGTTAAACTAGTGTCGGCGTTAAAACCATGGCCTTTGTGAATGTGTGTGTTTTAAGTAGCGGAATGTCCTCGTAACTCTCCATTCCTTAAAAATAATGGGCCTCGGCCCCTTCGGGGCCTCGGTTCCATTATTTTTAAGGAATGGAGAGTTGCTCGGACATTCCCCTCTACATAATACTCCCTGTATTACAGAGCTATACCCGTAATGTAGCGTGTCAATCCCCCTATGAAACGACTAAATTTAGCCATATGTATGATCAACCATCAATGGTTTTCCGTAATCTACAGAGTTTCCACCTTGCTCTCGCAGGCTACCACAATCATTTATACTTATCGGCGTTATGCCAGTAATGGTTCACAATAACAGATATATATTTCATAGCATGGTTTATATTCAACAACTCGCTCGTTACATCAACCAAATTTCCTACCTGGCTGTTTTTAAACCTCAGCGTATTGGTTTATCTTCACATTATGCTTACTTATGATTCAAATGAATAGTTTCAGCTGTGATTGGTTGGAGAATGCATAGCCTACCTTGGTCCCCTTTGTCCCCTTGGTCACCTGGCATACCGGGCAGACCGGGCAGACCTCGTTCACCTGGAAATGTTAAGGTAATAGTAAAGAAACTGGATACGTAGTCGACATATAACCTGAACTGTACTATTCCGTATTTTTATTAAATAATATTGTGGTTAGTTGAAAATAATTCATATCAGGTTGGTGATTTCAGAGTGGAAATGATCGTCGCTAAATTAGAACTTCGTAGCTTCCTGTTATCGGGGCATATTTTCAGAGTAGCTCATCAACAATTGTCACTTGTAGAAACACGCTCCGGGTTGATAGCATTTCTCGATAAACTATTTCTTAGCTCTCTTGTCTCAGGAGCACGCATTATGACAAAAATCTGTAATTTAGTTCCGAAAAAAAAAAATAGATAAAAAGCTGGTATATTCTGTTTTGCTGAGCTGTTTGCAAACTCCAAGTTCTTGTTTTGGGAATTTTCGTGTAGCTTTTAATAGCATATTTAGTAATCAATGTCGTATATTAAACCAATGTAGATTGCCTAAATTACTGTTTAACTATCACATGTTTCTTCGTAGAAAGCCCAGGACCGTAGAATTTCAAAATCGGTCAAAGCATACGCTCCGACATCTGGCCAATCAGATTGTTTGTGCATTCTCTGGTAGAACAAGTTGAAACATTCCGACATCACTGGTAGCACTAAAATTTGAAGTCGAGCGGTTGGAGTCTCCGGTAGACACAATATATCTGACACATAGCCACCACGGGTAACACCAATATTTGAGGTGGAGTGAGTGGAATCTCTGATAGACACCATCTCCGACACCCTACCACCACGGGAATAACAATATTTGAGGTGGAGCGGGTGAAATCTCTGGTAGACACCATCTCCGACACCCAACCACCACGGGAATAACAGTATTTGAGGTAGAGCGGGTGGAATCTCTGGTAGACACCATCTCCGACACCCTACCACCACGGGAATAACAAAATTTGAGGTGGAGTGGGTGGAATCTCTGGTAGACACCATCTCCGACACCCTACCACCACGGGAATAACAATATATGAGGTGTGGGTGGAATCTCTGGTAGACACCATCTCCGACACCTTTCCACCACGGGAATAACAATATTTGAGGT
>JAVTVY010050699.1:0-28015 GCA_036873755.1 Hanleya hanleyi | reverse complement strand
CCGGCATATAGATTGTCCCAGCCGCCTGTGATCTGAACACAGCAACATTCAAGATTTTTTCCTGCAGCCTGTTGTCAAATAAACACTGACCCTGCTGAAAAAGTGGGAAGTGAGAGTCAGGCTGCAGTTGAATCTGTAGAGGAGTCCCGACGATGTTGCAGAAACACACACGAATCCCACAACAACAACAACAGAGAAATTTGTTGAGGCCAATATAATTTGATTTTCTGTAAATTTGTCGATTTGAAAAATTAACAAAAAAATAGTAAGAAATGGTTATGGTGTTAGATGGTGTTTAGTACATATGCCCTCTTCCAGAGTGATACATCTCAACACAAAGTCAGATTCATCAGAATATTTGACTTTTTGGCAAAACACATTTGATTTTTTCCAAATACTATCAATGTATTTGATTTTTTAGAATAGTTCTTTTGAAGGACGCTGTGAGACCCTGTATATAAGTGCTGATACCTGGCATTAGGAGAGCCCAAACTCGTAAAAGTTTACAGATTTCAGGACAAATTTACGAAGAAAGTTTTTTTTTTTTTTTGGTGCATGTAGGCAAATTGCTGTGCATGTACATGAGAAATTTAGGTGCACGCTGTGCATGTAATTTTTTTACCCTAATTCGAGCCTTGATTGATCTACATACCACTCCTCTACTACTAGTAGATTCGTCTAATGCAGATTTGACTGTCCCAGATAATTTATCCGAGACTTTTTCGTCAATATTGAAACTTCACACAGACTATAAAATACTAATTTTTTCCCCATATCTCATTAAAATCTGTTGAGAATTGATGAAAATCACCCGATACCTACCATGTTATTGCAGGGCGCCACAATAACATTGATCTGCAGGCTTGATGTCATGATGTCAAAAAATAACCCACAAATCTCCCATCTAATTTTTAGACGCCCGCCCAAAAGGCGGTCGTATTATATGATGGCGGTTTCCGTCCGTCTGTCCGGTTCTCGTGTCCGGTCTATATCTGGGACAGTTTCCTATCCACAGCTCCAATTTTTGGTGAGTGGCTACCCTACGGGGAGACGATGTGTCGCGTACCAAAATCAAGGTCGAGGTCACAGGTCAAAGGTCACTGGCCTAAAAAAGAGGAAATCACTGAAGTGTTCGTGTCCAGTCTATATCTGTGAACGTTTTCTATCCACAGTTGCAATTTTTTGTGAGTGGATACGCTAGGTGAAGACGATGTGTCGCGTACCAAAATTGTGGTCGAGGTCAAAGGTCAAAGGTCACTGTTGCCAAAAATCAGGAAATCATTGATCGTAGACAGTTTTCTATCTACAGTTCTAATTTTTGGTGAGTGGATGCCCTGGGGGGGAACGATGTGTTGCATACTAAATGTAGGTCGAGGTCAGAGCTCAAAGGTCAGTGTGATTGAAAAATCAGGAAATTGTTAAAAATTTCTAATTTTTTATACGCCCGCCCAAAAGGCGGACGTATTATGTGATGGCGGTTTCTGTCCGTCTGTCCGGTTCTGGTGTCTGGTCTATATCTGGGACAGTTTCCTATCCACAGCTCCAATTTTTGGTGAGTGGATACCCTACGGGGACACGATGTGTCGCGTACCAAAATGAAGGTCGAGGTCACAGGTCAAAGGTCACTGGCCTAAAAAACAGGAAATCACTGAAGTGTTCGTGTCCGGTTTATATCTGTGAACGTTTTCTATCCACAGTTGCAATTTTTTGTGAGTGGATACGCCAGGTGGAGACGATGTGTTGCGTACCGAAATTAAGGTCAAGGTCAAAGGTCAAAGGTCACTGTTGCCAAAAATCAGGAAATCATTGATCGTTGACAGTTTTCTATCTACAGTTCTAATTTTTGGTGAGTGGATGCCCTAGGGGGGGAACGATGTGTTGCATATTAAATGTAGGTCAAGGTCAGAGGTCAAAGGTCAGTGTGATTGAAAAAAATCAGGAAATCGTTAAAAAAAAATTAATTTTTTGTGAGTGGATTCAATAGGCGATGCATACCAAAAATTAGGTCAAGGTCAAAGGTCACTGACCCCAAAATTAGGAAATTATTAAAAATAACATTTTTTGTGTCAGTAGATACATTAGGGGGACACAATGTGTCACATACCAAAATGTAGGTCAAGGTCACTGTGACCCCAAAATTGTGAAATTGTTAAAAATCATGATTTTTTGTGTCCATTGAGAAATCGAGGGGAGACAGTTGGTCATGTACCAAAATTCAGGCCAAGGTCAAAGGTCAAGGTCACTGTGACCCTAAAATCAGGAAATCATTAAAAATCATGATTTTTTGTGTGCATTGATAAATTGAGGGAAGACGATGTGTTGTGTACCAAAATTGAGGTCAAGGTCAAAGGTCAAGGTCACTGTGACCCCAAAATCAGAAATCATTAAAAGTCACATTTACATATGCCTGTCGAAGACGAGGTCGGGTAATGCGATGTTGCGTTCTGTCCATTCATCCATTAACATTTGTTGTCCATGCGATAGCTCTAGTTTCAAGGTATGGATTGGTACCAAACTTTGAGTATACCTTACTCGCATGGCAAAATGGAGCCATACATATGAGATCAATTTGTCAAAGGTCTAGGTCGCAGTCCCCCAAAACTGAATCACGCTTAGCTGACTAAATGTGTTGGAATATTGTTGGAATATTCGAAGTTCTTTCCCCTGTATTTATATGGTATTGTCCCGTGGAGTTGTCTCCCATGTTTGAAATGCTTCATTTAGTTAAACTGTTATGAAATAAAAACCATACATTTACTAATTTAATGGGGAGAATAATCCTTTATGAACTTCACACCTGTTTATTAACTCAAGAACAAAGGTTTACTTCATCAATTTCTTCTTCCTTCATGAAAAATTCTCTCGTCTGAAAGGAATCCATTTGCAGGAAAACTACTATTTTCTTGTGTTTGACTATTGTCGATTTCAGTGAGGGATATGTGAGCTCTCAGCTCTTGCTTCAAGGTCAACTAGTTACCAAGAGTTAAGCTCATTTTAGTTTATCATTCAATATAAGATGTGATATATGTTACATTCTCATAAGCAAAAAATTGTAGACCTTTCTCTGAATTGCTAGGTCAATTTTAAACAACCTTGAAATTTGAACCAATGTAATTCCAGATATACGGGCGTATATTGAAGCCCCTTGGGCTCTTGTTGTCTTCGTGATTTATTGAGAACTACTGGAAGGATTCTCTTGATACTTTGGAATAAAATTAGTACTTTTTCATAGTTTTTAGTTTATATATTGTGTGAAGTTTCCATATCGTCCGATAAATTGTCTCCGAAATATCGCCAAAAACATCTCGGATATATTATCTGGGACAGACAGTGAGGGGTAAGTAGATTGATGTAGGTCATATAGAAAACATTTTTATGACATCCACTCATTGTGGTGTATGAAAAGGTGGGAAATAATTATATTCTTGAAAAAAATACATATATAATCACAACAACATCAACGAAAACACCCACTGCTACCCAACCATAGCCTTATAAGACGCCAAGACCCGGTAGTTGCGTGTGGATTTTTCTTTTTAAGAACGTCCCAAAAAATACTTACTTTCAAACCTCTTGCACTCACCTGAATATATCCTTTCCTTACTATGATCACCTAACTGTGAGTGGATGGTGTCATTGGGGTGTTTATATGCCTTGTACAAAGCACAAGAATGAAAACATTTTATCAACAATTTCTGCGGCCTCCTCAGTTCTCGATCACCGCCATATTTGTGTGATGCACATGTGTTGAACAAAACAACATCCGTTTCCAAAAGCACTTGGCTAGTAGACAGGTCCCAGCCAAGAAAAAACTAACATTTTCTCGGGTCAAAGTTTTCTCAGTGGTTCCGTCATCCTTGACTTATGCCCTTTCAATTTAGCTGAGGGGCCACCCTGGTTTTGGCCTCAAATCCAAAATGGCCACCAAAATCCAAAATGGCTGCCAATACCCATATTCTGCTCGAAAATCAATTTTCTAACCACAAACTAGGTTTTTTTTCTAGTCCTACGTAGGGTATGGATAATTAGTTAATTTTGGAAGTATTTGTAATTGGTCTGAAAATTCAATATGGCCGCCAAAACCCAAAATGGCGGCCAATGTCCATTGAATTACACATTTTCCAGCCCTAATATGTAGAGATGGACCTTCCTTGGTCCGAATGCGTCTGGTGAGGTGTCATCTTGTAGCTCTCGGGGTGTAGACCCCGATTTGAGGGATATCCATGTCATCTGTAATGTCATCAATATGAGTAGTAGCAAAAGCAGGCATTTTGGGGGTGCGTGGGGGTGTGTTTGGGGTAAAGATGGACCATTCTTGGTCCGAATGTGTCGTGTGGGGTGTCATGTGGTAGCTCTCGGAGTGTAGACCACGACTTGAGGGTTTTCCATGTCATCTGTGACGTCATAGGTGACATCATCAGCACGAGTGGTAGCGAAAGTGGGCAGTTCGGAGGTGCAATGGAGTGCGTTTGAAGTACATGACGGCCTTTTTTTCCATCCAGTTACCTGTGAGTGTGAGTGTATGTGTGTGAGTGAGTGTGAGTGAGTGAGTGAGCGAGTGAGTGAGTGAGGCGTGCACAACGGCCTTGAGGCATCCCCAACACCCGTCTCAACGCTTGGACGCACTAACGACGGTGAATGAGTGAGTGAATGACGGGGATCAGAATGGTCAAACGGACCGTGTGGGGTATCAGTGTGAAGCTCTCGTGGGTCAGACTGGTTTGTTTTCATTGGAAGTCTCGCCAATCTGCGCATGCGCAGTTGGGGTTTTGTAAATAAAGTGGTCATTTTGAGAGGTGCGTGGGGCCTGTTAAGTGACGAGGGACCATTGGTCCGAATGCCTCGTGTGAGGTGTCAAAGTGAAGCTTTCGTGGTGTAGACCATGACTTGAGGGGTGTCCCTGTCATCTGCGACGTCATTCTTGACGGCATCAGTATGAGTAGTAGCCAAAGTGGGAATGTTGGTGGTGTGAAGTAAATTGTTTGGGGTAGAGGGGGACCATGCTTGGTCCAAATAACCCGGTTGGGGTGTCCCAGTGAAGCTTTCGTGGGGTACAGTCAGACTGGCATGTTTTTTTTATTAAAAGTTACGCCAATCTGAGCATGCTCAGTTGTGGTGTAGTAAGTAAAGTGGTCATTCTGGAGGTGCGTGGGGATGTGTTTGAGCGATTGAGGGACCATTCTTGGTCCGAATGCGTGGTGTGAGGTGTCAAAGCAAAGCTTTCATGGTGTGGACCACGACTTGAGGGATATGCGGGTCATCTGTGATGTCATTGCTGACGTCCTCAGTAGGATTTGTAGCCAAAATGGATATTTTTGGGGTGTGAAGGAAGGTGTTTGGGGTAGAAATCCGTGGTCTGAATGCGTCGGAGGTGTCCTCTTGTAGCAACACCCAACAACGACAAGCTCAATGCTTAATGCCCTGGTGAATTAGCCCTGAAACCCTGCGCGCCTATACGTAGCTCTGCGGGTGTAGTCCTTGATAAATACTATTCTGATTGGTTAGTCCAAAAGTAGAGCAACAACAACAACAACATCAAAGATTACAGGTCAATCCTTTTATTATCCCCTCCATCATAGCACATCCACGCTAAGGAAACCGCTATGGGTGTGTTTATAATTCACTTACTCTATTGTCCGTGTATTCAGAAGTTCATTGTTCCTATATGTACCGACACCACCACACACCACTATTTAGTATTACCACCACCATACACCAGTTCTACCACCACCACACACTATTTACTTAGGGTCGCGAATACTTGGGGAACTTACCGTACTCTATTGTCCGTGTATTCAGAAGTTCATTGTTCTGATCTCAGAATGATGAGGGACACGAGTTAATCCCTATATGTACCGACACCACCACACACCACTATTTAGTATTACCACCACCATACACCAGTTCTACCACCACCACACACTAGCACACACCACCACCACCGGGCGTTGACGCCCATCAACGCCCGGTGGTGGTGGTAGCTCACATGTGGCAGAGCTCTTGGATCAGAGCTCTTGGATCGGAGCTCTTGGAGCTCAAATTTTGTGGAGCTCAGAGCTCGGAAGTGACGTCATCGCACACATGTGCGCGTACCTATTGTGCACCCTGTAGCCATTAGGGTATAGGGTACACCAGGGTGCGGTGCAGTGTGTGGTGGTGTCTGTACCTATAGGGATTAACTCGTGGCGCTCATCATTTCGAGATCAGAACAATGAACTTCTGAATACACGGACAATAGCATAAGTGAATTGCAAACACACCCATAGTGGTTCCGTTAGCGTGGATGTGCTGTGATGGAGGGGATAATAAAAGGATTGAGCTGTATTCGTTGATGTTGTTGTTGCTCTACTTTTGGACTAACCAATCAGAATAGTACTTATCACGGACTACACCCGTAGAGCTATGTATAGGTGTGCAGGGCTTCAGGGCTAATTCACCAGGGCATTGAAGCATTGAACATGTCGTTGGTGGGTGTTGTTACAAGATGACACCTCCAACGCATTCAGACCACGGATTTCTACCCCAAACACCTTCCTTCACACCCCAAAAATATCCACTTTGGCTACAAATCCTACTGAGGACGTCAGCAATGACGTCACAGATGACCCGCATATCCCTCAAGTCGTGGTCCACATCATGAAAGCTTTGCTTTGACACCTCACACCACGCATTCGGGCCAAGAATGGTCCCTCAATTGCTCAAACACATCCCCATGCACCTCCAGAATGACCACTTTACTTACTACACCACAACTGAGCATTCTCAGATTGGCGTGACTTTTAATAAAAAAAACATGCCAGTCTGACTGTACCCCACGAAAGCTTCACTGGGACACCCCAACCGGGCTATTTGGACCAAGCATGGTCCCCCTCTACCCCAAACACCTTACTTCACACCACCAACATTCCCACTTTGGCTACTACTCATACTGATGCCGTCAAGAATGACGTCGCAGATGACAGGGACATCCCTCAAGTCATGGTCTACACCACGAAAGCTTCACTTTGACACCTCACACGAGGCATTCGGACCAAGAATGGTCCCTCATCACTCAACAGACCCCACGCACCTCTCAAAATGACCACTTTATTTACAAAACCCCAACTGCGCATGCGCAGATTGGCGAGACTTCCAATGAAAACAAACGAGTCTGACCCGCGAGAGCTTCACACTGATAACCCACACGGTCCATTTGACCATTCTGATCCCACTCACTCACTCACTCATTCACTCACTCATTCACCGTCGTTAGTGCGTCCATGCGTTGAGACGGGCGTTGGGGATGCCTCAAGGCCGTTGTGCACGCCTCGCTCGCTCACTCACTCACTCACTCACACTCACTCACTCACACACACGCGTGCATACACTCACACTCACAGGTAACTGGATGGAAAAAAGGCCGTCATGTACTCCAAACGCACTCCATTGCACCTCCGAAATGCCCACTTTCGCTACTACTCGTGCTGATGACGTCACCGATGACCTCACAGATGACATGGAAAACCCTCAAGTCGTGGTCTACACTCCGAGAGCTACCACATGACACCCCACACGACACATCCTTTTATTATCCCCTCCATCATAGCACATCCACGCTAAGGAAACCGCTATGGGTGTGTTTATAATTCACTTACGGTAAGTTCCCTAAGTATTCGTGACCGGAAGTGAATATTGCAGTCTTGAAAATCTTACCACTTTCGAATAGTTTGTGCAGGTCAGTTTAGAAAAACGGACGTTTTCGTAAACTTAGAGTCCCCATGTTAAATGCCCATATCGTTCGACAATGAGAGGTCATAATACGTCAACAATGATGTTTCGTTCATTGTGTAATATTTATCACATGATGCACTTGAAATTATATAAGATCGACAACCACGGGACATTCACTATACTTTGTGTGGAGAATTAGGTTGGTTCAGTGAACTGAAGCTTCGAAATTTTGACAAAAACGTGTCCGTTCACGCGTTCCACCGCCGCCATGTTTTAATCCGTTTTAATACCGCCCAGAGTTGTTCCCCTGTACAATACGTATAAATGGGGATTTGGGCGCTAGCGGAAAACGGACGTAGTCACCATCGTTCCACAATAGTTTAGTTTGCAGCTCTGAAAATAAATGAAGGTTGAAAAGAATGCAACAAATACGCAGTTTTCCCTTTGGTTTTACAAATTAAGCAGGATGTTGTAAATATCGTATCTTCCAATACAATTGCAAGCCTATTGTATGTACGATACATCTTGATTGAGAATCCAGGTTTAACGCGACGTTCATTCTCTTTCTCTCCTGATGTATGACTGAACTCCTCATTGTTCTCTTGATTAATCAATGGCACTGTATTTTTAATTAACTGTTCGTTTTTTTCTCATCAGCTACAGATAATCCTCAAGCCACGCACATAAGTGACGACATCATGCATGCATGGTAGACCCCTAATCCTAATCCCTTGAAAGGACGAACCGACGACCAACGTGACTGGAGATATTAACACCTTCCGTAGTCGTTTCATTTATCTGTGATTAAGTTTAATGATTTAAAGTAAATGATATACAATCATCTTTGTTCTCTTCGCTATAGGCAAACATACCCTCTTTTATTTGTGAAGGACTCCTGTTGTTTTAACTTCTTGTCTCTTTCTTGTTAGAGCCTAAATTTCCATCTAATAGACGGACCACCCTTGGATCACACGTTTTGGGAGAAGGTTTAAAAGTGAAACCAAACACTGGAAGATAATACTCTTTTGCAGCAGATCAATTGGAAAACAAGTCTCCATGATGTCGATTTATACACTGGACTGCGTTGTTAGAGGTTACCATGTATACAGATTCTTCTGGCCAAGGCCCACTGAAGGAGAAAAGCTGGAACTGGATTTAGACCCAGACTGTCCCGGATCAAAAGACCCGAATGCCGTGGCTGTCAAGAAAAGCAGAAGAACCGTTGGCCACGTACCTAAGGAAATTTCGAACATTGTGAAATGTTTCATCACTCATGGAGGAAACGTCATGTGTATTATTAAAGGGAAGAGGGTCAGTTCCAAACTACCACAAGGCGGACTTGAAGTACCTTGCACGTATGTTTTTCGCCACAACGACGAACGCATGTTGAAAAAAGCTCGGAAGCTGATCAAAGCTGTGCCCAATAAACTCTGGTAGCTCGAGAAATACCTGGACGCTCAGAAATGTTCACAGTACAATTGGTGTCATTATAAATTTTATGTGATTAATAAAAAGAACTATATAGCCAGTTCTTTATTGCTGTGGAGATGACGTTTCGTTGGGAGATACCGATACTTCCAAATCTAGTTCTATTTGCTCATATTGTTCGTTTTCTTCATAATCAAGCAAACGACAGCTAAAGATACCCTACCCCGAGGGTTGGGTGGTCACTGTGGGCCCCAAAGCATGGATGGACGACCAGCTGATGCTTGTTTGGGTAGACAAGATATTAAAACCTCACACCGAACGGCGCCCTTCCCTGCTGGTCATGGATAGCTTTTCAGCTCATCAGACAGAGGACGTGTACACCCTGCTCCGCAAGATCAACTGTACAGAGGCGATTATCCCAGCCCTTAGATGTCTGCTTGAACAAGCCGTTCAAGGGACATCTAAGGAAATTGTGGAGCCGCTCCATCAGTGAGAAGGTAACGATTATGACTGATACTTCCAAATCTAGTTCTATTTGTTCATATTCTTCGTTATAATCTATTATTATTGATAATATGCTTTATGCTTTACCGACATCCCCAATAATTTAATTTCTTGTCTGGGTTTCAATACCTGGAATTAAGTAATTTAATGGTATATTATTGTAGAAAAATATGGATTTTTAGATTGTATCATTTCTCATCTTCTTCTCATCTTCTAGATGAACTCTCGGGGAGAAAAGGGAACAATCCCGAAGACGGGGAAAGAGGACCTTATCAAATGGATCCAGGACGCTTGGGGGAAAGTGGGAGAGGTACCAGGTCTGATCGAAAAATCCTTCAAGGTGACGGGAATATCGGCGGCTTTGGATGGAACCGAAGATGCCCTTATCCATAATGATCAAACAGTTCCATCAGTAACAAATGACGATGACAGTGACGTGGAAGATTTTCTTGGATTTGGCCCGGAGGACATCATGATCGACCCGTTCGACGATTGCTCCACCGACAGCGACAGTGAATGACAATATTTGGATATTATAAAGAATAGACAATTACTGTGCATTACCTCTGTGTTACTTACCTGTGCTGAATTTTACTGTGTTTTATTGTATATTTTGTTGATTTGAGTGCTGAAATAAACTGATAGAATTCACATATACTTGTTTTTGTCGGGTTTACCAAGGGTAAACCCTACATTAGTATCACTTTTCAGTTTTTCTTTTGCACATGTGTAGTTTTGATCTCCTGCCCGGAGACTGTTCTCATTTGATGCCCCTTACAGCATTAATAAAAACATATCGTTCTGAGAGTCATACGTATTTGCAATGCACGGCAGCAAGTGCATTGAACGTGATAATTTGGACATTATCGCAGTAAATTTTATCTTTCCAATTTCTTTTAAGACTTGCCTTTCCAATCTATTTTATGCGCTATCATTTGTTACGGCGGTAAGGGTCATTCTCCACGGTCCATTTTCATTCGGAAACATGGTAATGAGATAATTGTGTAGAAGCGCGGATAAACTCAGGCAGACATGCATCATTTTCCACCCGATGTTGATCAGATCTATCGTTGTTCAGATAAGGAAGTTCGTCTTTGAGCAGTGAGTGTTGTTAAGTTTATTGTTTATCACAGAAACTTAATTCTCTATAATGTAGACAAATTCGTAATTTTCTGATAATCAAAGTTGTGCATTAACGACCTGCCTGTGTGGCGAGTGACAGTACACCGACAGGCGACAGTGACCGTTTTTGCAGGAAATAAAAGACCGTGGAGTCGATATATCTGGGGTTGTTAAAAGTGAAACAGTCTTGGAGCTGAAGCAATCTTGAGTTGAACTATTTTGTTGAAAACAGGAGTTGAAACTGGTATTGAAAACAGGAGTTTGAAACAAGTGTTGAAAATAGGTATTGAACTGAAAGAAATAATTTGAGCCATACACAGTAAACTATTGCATGTAACAAAATGGGAGTTTCATTGGAACAGTATAGATGTTGCATCGGCAAACTTAATATTATTTGCCACTCTATAAAAAGTAAGTTATCACAGCTTATGCTTCTAATTATCCATGCATTTCTACATCACTAATTTATTTGATCACAAACGTCACAGTGAATACCCCTCTAATGCAAGTAAACCCGACATCAGTACTTTAAGTACTTTGATTATTTCTGTTGCGTTACGTTAGCAAGTTAGTCCTTCCGTTCGACGAGTCTCAATCTCTCCGTAATCTGGAAAGAGAAAATCTGGTTTATTACTGAAATTAGTGCAATATTGGACCACACACGGACCAAATATATGGATAAAACATGTCAAAATTAGTTACGAGAAATCCGTTGGGCGATCTCACCAATAACACTTCTGATCTAGATTTATGACCCGATGCAACGTTGACGTCTGATATCATCCCTTTTACCGTAACACTGTTGTGGTGAATTACGGTTCAAAAGCTAGTGAACAAAATCAGCATTTCCTAACCGTACATAATTAAAAATAAATGTTTTTACCACATTAGTAATCTGGCGACCAGTATACACCAGCAATATCACGCGACCACGAAAATCGGCTTTCAAAAATCGAATTTACTAACCTGAGCGCTTGTCGGAGTATCTTTATACTTGTGGTTCTGTATTTCGTTCAGAGAAATACGTCCGTTAACAAACCAGGTTTACTTCACCGCAGTTCAAACGTCCGCTCAAACTTCAGCAACATGTTTCGTTCAGAAAGAATGAAACGTAACTATCAGTTCTTAATTTTGTTATTTTGATAATAATATCGAATGTATGCTCTGTTCCATCGGCAATGTTTAGTATCGCAAGTCCCCGTAAACCGGGAATATTCTCAACTACGTAAATATGAAAAATGGAGGTTCAAACACCAGATTGATTCCGTTTGAGATATAATGAAAATCAACATTTACTTTTTACAATTGGTTACGTTAAAAAAGATCGTAAGATTTATCAAATACTAATTCTAAGTGAAGTCGTTGATCTGAAAGTTTTTCCATCGCACGTATACTCGCAATATTATCAATCTCGCGACCACGATAAATCGGGTGTTTTCGAATACTTAGGACCGGGGTTTTTCTCAAATCAGCCGTTTTCGAATACTTCGGGAACAAGGTCACGTGATCCGTCGAAAAATGACCGTTTTCGAATTTACTTAGGGTCGCGAATACTTAGGGAACTTACCGTAGTTCTTAACTTGCTCATGGTCTGAGCATGAGCTATGTTTTTTGTGTGTACAAGGTATGGCTGAAGTTCATATGTTTTATATATTTTTTGTAGGAGGGTAAGTTTTCCGGATTGTATGTCTTGGCTGAGGCGGTGGAAGAAAAAAGATTTGTATTTACTTTCGACGGATTTTTGAAACTTTTCAATTGAGGATTTGATTTGATGCGATGGAGGGAAAAAATGACAGGAATCAGTTTTCTGTAGAAATAGTTTGGTAGTGTTCTCCCAGTTATGTTTGGAGTTGGGGGTGTTTTTGTAGTAGGTATATTGGAGGAGTGGGTTACTGGTTGTTTGGAGTCTTTGTCTGTATTTAGCAGTTTTAATGAGTATGTCATGTATAAACTGACCAATGAAACGGCAAACTTTCTTGGGAATCCTCTGAGCTACGTCATTATGTTTTCCAGTCGGAGCTCCGGAAGGACATTCTGTGGTCTCAATTCCGTAGTTTGTCTGATCGCAAAAACAGTAAATAACAACAAACTGAACATCCACAATGTAATCTAACGAAATATGCATTGAGAAGTGAAGAAGTATAACTATTCGTCTGCAAACTAGATATCGATTTTCATGCGGAGTTCTCAAATCAAACGGAAGTATGTTCATCATACACCCCTTTCGTTCCTCGTACACCGCGCAATGAATTTAGAAATGTCCGCATGGTTGATCGCATTCACCCTGGTGTTGATCAAAATGATTTTGGCCAACGGAGCCACGATAGCTTCAACAAACGGTCAGTTTTATGTTAAATTCACACTTTCCTATTCTCTGAAAAGACGACCGCCAGCTCTGTCATCGAGCGTTTTCTTTCAAAGGCAGATTTGTCGATGATTCTCCTGCTTTTTATGGGTGCTTGTAATCAGCAAATAAATTCTATAAATCTATAAATCACTCAGTGCCATGGATCAAGAATCCACAGTGGCGGACTTGGAAGAGAAGAAAGACTTCTCTTCCAAGTCTTTACTGACTCTGAAAATCAGAAGAAGGCATCGTGATTAGACCAAAGCTGTTGTTGTTGTTGTTGACCAGTGACTTGCTTAGGACAGGTATTATAGTAAAATTTATGAATCCTAAAAAATTAGGATTAATATTATTACTATTTATGGTTGCTTTGGTGAAGGCTGATTTAATATTGTTAGCCAGTACTAATCTGATGGAAACCAGTTCTAAATTAGCTCCATATATGACACCTCACATAATGTATTTTATGTCAAGAGTCATGTCTATGGATTGTGATCTGTGATTTCTTTTTAATGGTTATTATGTATGCATTATTCATTTAATTAGCAGGTCACTGTTCCTCTAGCAGAGGTTTTGTTTGATAAATCTAGTCCAGTAAAAGGTTTTATATTTTCAAATTTTGCATCCCAAGTTTTGTTTTAGTATTTTTTTTTTTCTCGCTAGGTAATAATTAATAATTATCGCCCTCAGCATGTCTATTTTCAAAAGCAAGGTTACGAGAAACAAAGAATTAATTAACAACGGCCTCATTGGAGTGGACTGCACATTAGTGCAACAAAAACTGATTCTACCTCCCCATCGAGTATACCAGGGGATACAGACTACGGCCACAAATAGTTCAATACGCCTGTCAAAACGAGATGGGCACTCTAATAGAAAATGTTTTTCATTTTCTACTACATTACAAAGAGAACATAATCTGTTCTTCCTGGGCACCCCTTTTGTATACCTTCCACACTCAATATTTAGGGGATGAGGCTGATATGAGTGATAGAAGTTTGCAGGTTGCGATTTGACCTTTTTAGAGCAATTATTCTGGAAATGTGGTTGATTTCTCATAAATTTCCAGTAAATTCCAAAGGGCAGCTACAAATTTCTATCACTAAATTTTTATAACTTTGACAGCAACTGATTTTAAAATTAATTATTTTGGCCCGAGTAAACCTTGCTGCTCCAAAACAACCCTTGATGCAATGCAAAACATAACCCTTCTCAGATGACACCAGATTTCAACCCCACCACTCGGTCTGCTATCCTTCACTACCAAGTGAATAATCTTCATATCTCCATGAAACTTCAAGATGTGATCAGCCTCAAATCTAGGCTGAAATCAATGTCTCTCAAACTTCTCAAAAGTGACATATGTTACAACAGGTACAAAATGAAACACATTTGGCCAAAAAAAACAACTTGTTTCTACCATTCATGAGAAAATAGGTTTGATCTTCAAAAATAGATGGTTTATTTTTCCATGACCGGGTCAACAAGCGCATGTGTGGTGCATTCTGCCAACGTATGCTATGCGACATTACCAAACCTTAGGCATGAACCATGACGTTATCCCACGGCTGCAGCTGTTCAGCATTCAGATTCGTGAGTGTCGTTAAATCACTAAATCATCTAAAGACTTGTGTGAAGTTGAAAGAAAATTAACTGATGAAAGTTCTAGGATTGAACAATGGTGTGAGGAAAATAATATGGCAATAAATGCAGAAAAAACTAAATGTATGAATATAGGATCTAGACATAACTTGGCTAAGTTTGGAGGGTCACTAAATCTGCAAATAAATGGAACAGATATTGAAAATGTTACTGATGCCAAATTACTTGGAATCATAATCGATGAAAAATTATCGTGGGAGAAACGTATTCAGAAACAATGTGCTAAGATATCATCCAAGCTCACATTATTACAAAGAATAAAGAAATACCTACCACACCATGCTAGGATTTTGTACTACAATGCATTTTGTATTACCTCTGATTGACTACTGTTGTACAATATGGGGTTCTGCCTCCAAAGAGTCATTAGACTGCATTCTTCGTCTTCAGAAGCGTGCAGCCAGAATAATACTGAATGCAGATTATAATACCCCAAGTCAAGAAATGTTTAAGAAGCTACAATGGATGACTATATATGACCGAATTACTTACCACAAAGCAATTCTTATGTTTAAATCACTGCATAACCTTACCTAGCTCCAATTTACCTCTGTAAACAATTTACTCCAACTGCAACTGTGTACCAAAAAGCTCTACGATCTACCACCTCTAATAATCTTGTTGTTCTTAAACCCAAAACTGAAGCATATAAACATTCTCTTCAATACTCTGGTGTGACTCTTTGGAATCAGCTTCCCCATATTAATATTAAATTCTCATCGAATTTAAATATATTCAAGAGACGAATGGAAACTCATATACTGTCAAAATATCATACTACATGTACAGGACTTATTGTATCATTGATCGTTTGTTGTTCTCTACTTTGTCATAATATATATGTGTCTTGTGTGCGTGAGTGAGTGAGAGAGGGACTCCAGGAAGATTGGTCTTGTACTAATTGAATCTCCTCTGTAAATAAAGTATTATTATATTATTATTATTACTCATACGTCACGGTCATTTTCCTCCCTGCACACAACCCACACCAAATGGCGAAACAGAAAACCTGTCGAAGCGAGCAGACTCACAAATTTATCTGGCAAGATATTCTTGCATCCATTGTATATGACGATCACACGCTCATTACATATAATACATATGATGCTTCATTAGGCCATTGTCACTTGATTGGTTGTTTAGCATGACCTTCTCCTGTCAAAACATACATGCTAGATGCTATAATTATTAATTATTAATTATTGAAGGTAAATTTTCTACCATGGACTCATTCCATATCAAATCAAAATAATCTCCCATTAGCCTGTTCCATAAAGCAAATCAACAGGACAATGTGTGTAATTATTCTCTAAAGAGACATTTTAAGTTTGCTTTAATTTAATTAAAACATTCTGTAAATAATTATGGTAGATTATAGTAAAACTTAAATGCACACACATTGTGTGAAAAAAAATCAAGGGAAACAACTCTTACTTCAATGTCACTACTATAAAAGATATCTTACATAACTTATTACCTGAATTTTCAACATCAGGAGTCCCCTCTTATTGAAATCTAATTTTATTTCTTTTACACTGACTGAAGATAGGGATTCTCTGTCCAAGGCAACGAATTTTGTATGTCCGTCGTCCTTAAGCTGTACGAGAATTTTGACGTGCACGTCGACAGCATGTGTTGTAGTTGTTGTTGTGGGGACTGA
The DNA here is from genome assembly GCA_036873755.1 of Hanleya hanleyi. Classification (NCBI taxonomy): domain Eukaryota; kingdom Metazoa; phylum Mollusca; class Polyplacophora; order Lepidopleurida; family Hanleyidae; genus Hanleya; species Hanleya hanleyi. Next base: position 11,582 of record JAVTVY010050699.1, on the reverse strand, counting down.
AGACGTGAAGCGCTCGACCACTTCGCTCAAAAGCGTTTCATCAGAGAAATGGATGGTTAAATTAGGCACGATGTACCGACTGGTTGATGAGGAAACAACTGATCCATTAACCAAAACCATGATGACTTGGGTACACAACCGTCTAAACTGCCGGAGTTCTAACTTTACTGCAACGTGCTCGACACGTGGGAATCCCCGCTAGAGATGCATGCCGGGATAACGACTTCGCCTCGTTTCAAAAGAGCGGGCTTCCCCCAATCTAGCCCCAGAACTCACTTTAGCTGCGAAAACTGACCGAACGTGAGATTGGGCTTCCCCCAAGAATGTGAACCAAAATGGCGGATTTTGATCGCCTCCGCGGTTGACGGCACGGTCAGCTCATTCGTTTTCATGGATTTGCTTACTTATTTTTTTACGGCCAATAATTACTGATAATTAAAATACATGCGGCATTATTGATCTCCAAAATATTGATGCGGGCGGGTCATGCGAAACAACCTATCAACTGACAACGGCCTTACTCTTTCCTGCTGAAAAACGCACCATCGATTTTGAGGCTGATTACATCTTTCAGATCCGAAAAGCTGAATAAATCACCTTTATATCGATAGGTCTTTAATACAGTTTACTGTTATCATAAAAGTAATTTTTATACATTTTTTGCACTGCATCAGTGCATGGTCGTTTTTGCGAGGCGATCAGCGTGCCCCTCGCTGTGGTCACGTGGTCCTGCTCCCATTCACCTGGCGGAGGGCGCATCGAGCCAGGACTTCGGCCTGGGTACCCGGTAGGCCAATATAATGTGACACCAGGCTTTCTTTTTTCATATGTTATTGTTTACTGACGTAGCAGGCTACATTGTGTACCAGGCTTGTCAGTAAACAACAACATATTAATGGTGAACTGCAAAGCTTTTAATTTTATCTAAAATGTTGCTTTAATACATCTTGTCTAATGTGACATAACTTTTATACGTTTTTGGGGCAAATATATTTTGCAAAATTGTACTAATAACAATATCTAAGTTATCCTGTTATAAATCCGTCTTGGAAGCTAGCATCGCTCGGTTTGTAGAAAGTTATGACGTTATAGAGGTCTCCTTCATTCAAGTTTTAATTAAATGTGACGTCATGCTACGTCGGTTGAATGAGCGAGGACCAGTCCACTATAACGTCACGACGTTCCAAAAACAACCGGAGGCAAGCGACTACGTTTCTAGAAGTTCTGGCTCTCGTTTTCTGGTGGTATAAGTTTTGACTTCTCATATACCCAAAATAAAACAATAACCCACAGAACTATTACCACATATATTTGTACCAACTATAGAAGTTCTTGTTTTATGACATTTTATCAGAACAGTGGAAAGCTTTTCAGTTCACCTTTAAAAAAGAAAGCCTGGTGTCATGTTATACCATCTTCATTTTATCCCACCGTTCCCACTTCGAACCTGCCTTGATTTATCTGACCCCCTTTAGCATGTTTAGTGTTCAAAATCTGAGGTGTAAATTTCACCTACGAACCAGAGACGAACCAATCAGAACATACACGTCCATTGTGAGTAGGATATCATCCTCTATTAGGCCATCCTTAAAAATATGCCTGTTTCAGGTAACGGACCATTGCAAAAGATGGGTACATTTGATAGGCACATTTGAAAGTGGAGTTCAATCACCTACGACACTACAAATCTCAATATGGGTATATGTTGGAAAGTTTTGTCCATTAACATGACAAAGGAAAAACAATACCACAAAGGCCAGGAGTCTCCTACATCCGTCGTATTTCTCCGTCCAGTTGGAGAAGATCACCAACTGTCAAGCCAGAGTCGCAACTAAACGATGTCGAGGAGTCCGCATTCAATCTAGAAACCGTTATGGTTTCTATTTCTGCCTCGACATCCTGCACGATTGACTGTAAGACCTCGAGAAGTGTCGATGTCGTCGACACAAGGGTTATATGATTGTTTTTTAAAACATTTCCACTTTGTAGTTTGTATCACGGAAACAGAAAATGGCGACCGCGCCATTTTAGTTCCCGGAACGGCAAGGGAGACAACTACAGCTTTTTGTCACGGGCAATGACTAAAGCCCCGAGATTTGCCATGTGCTTCCGGTATCGCTGAATTCAGTTCTGTTAACGACCGGCGAACATTTTATTGTGAAAAAAAAAGCATTTTGGAGCAGCGAGAACAATCATTTGTAGAAGATAGACGAATTGAATTAGCTTGCAAATACAGACCAGGTTTGGATTTTATTTCTCTTCTCGTGAAAAAAATAAAATAATAAAACCGCCGACCCTCGATTTTCAGTTTTTGATGGGTCGGTCGGGTTACCGGAAACCCAGATAATTTTAAGGACGGCCTTAGCGGCATCATTCCTCCTAATATGATGTTTGTAGTAGCCCATTATATAGGTCTGCCAATCAATAATGCTCTTGTGTGACCCATTTCGAAGTTCAAATGTTTTCGAGGTCAGCGACGTCTCGTGTTTATTTATAAGTTCTTTGAACATTGAAGAGGGCCAGATATATCAAGGGAAGTTCGAAGTGGGAACGTAGAAATTGGCTTGATATAAATGAAGATGCGTTATACAACCTAGTCAGTAAACAACATTAAAAAAAAAAGCCTGGGGTCACATTATACTGGACTAGGGCGGATGGTGATCGTCGGTATAAGGGATGGGAATGAGCCATCTCCGTCGGACTGTCCTCCGCCCCTGGGCCGCAATAGCGTCTGGGCATTGGCAGTACTTTACTATTATGGGCCTAGTATCGTAGTAATGTCTTGTGGGGTTAAATATTTGGGGGAGGGAATCATATATAATCAAGGGATGGGTAGGGGCGGCGGAAGCAATTTCAGATTGCCCCGACCAGAGATAACAGCGCAATTAGGCTAGGGTCCAGGGGCCGCCTAGGCTGGAGTTCCCTAATGCGGATAACGGACTCAGCAGGAATGTGACTGCAGCAAAACCGCTGCACGCTTTTCTCACTTTGCACGCGGCCCTGTCTTTGCAAATGGCTGCGCCCACGAGAGAGTAAGATGATGTACAAGCTCCGTTGATTTTATGAAAATCTGATGCAGATAGATGAACGTAAGTATGAGAATGAGGGAAATGGTAAGTCATGGCTCCATTTTAGTCAATTCGTGTCGGAGCATTTGTAAAAGTATTTGTCGACAATGTGCAGGTCAGTTAGAGTACAACAGGTTGGGGAAAATACCTTGATCGGGGTATTATGCCTATACCTCGATTGGGGTATAGGGCTATGTCACCTTCACTTTTTATATATTTATGGAAAATGTGGACATCCACACATACCCCGGGGCTGCATGGATCTTTCAACAGCATCTATGGCTTCATTCTTCCATGATTTTCACAGCAACTTATTGCTTCGTTTTATGCGACTAATCATTCAAATTAGCCTCCTCAATATTTCAAAAATGTAACATGGCTTCAAATGGAATATTCGGTGAAATTTATTCTGTAAATGAAAATGACATGTGATGGCATACCTCCATCTCAAAGTCATATCCAAGTTGCAGGAATGTAGATGCATTGACTGATGAATAAATAGATTAAATTTTCTGAGGCAATGCACAATCTCCTAACATGCACACACATGGCAGGGTCAGAATACCCAGACCAGAGGTCTATTTAATTTCTTTATGTGCATATGCTAGCAGATTAGATTATGTGTTTGTCACTTGAACTTGATTAATTAACTAGGCATTGCCTCTCAAATCCTGCAATTTGCGCATGACCTGGACATGGAAGTATGCCATCACATGCCATTTTCATTTACAGAATAAATTTCACTGAATGTCATTTAGAGCCATGTTTCATTTTTGAAATATTGAAGTGGCTAATTTGAATGATTAGTCGCATAAAACGAAGCAATAAGTTGCTCTGAAAATTATGGAACAATGAAGTCATAGATGCTGTTGAAAGATCCATGCAGTCCAGGGTATGTGTGGATGTCCACATTTTCCATAAACATATAAAAACTGAAGTTGACATAGCCCTATACCCCAATCGAGGTATAGACCTATACCTCAATCGAGGTATAATATCCCTATCAAGGTATTTTCCTCAACCTGTACAACTCCAAGTGTCTCTCACATACATATCATCTTGCACTTTGAGATCGTTTTTCAGTGAACGAGAAATGTTCGTTCGACAACAATATATTTAGGCTAACTGGCCTATCACTCATTGGTCGGTTGACCTATATATGCGAACTGACGTATATACGCAACTTCGTGGGATTTCCTGGACCTGTTCAATAATGTACAGTCGATGGCGCTGTTAGACCCAAATAATCGTGGGATTTCCTGGACCTGTTTAATAAGTGTACAGTCGATGGCACTGTTAGACCCAAATAAAAGTAAGTTACAATACATACGGTACAAATTATGGTTCAATTCGCTCTAAAACGGTGTTGGTCTAGATATTTTGTAAATCTTGAATTACGGGATGCCAGTGGTGTTTAGTACAGCAAAACAATATAACTCGAACTCGTCCAGCATGATTGACTATACATTCAGACGCTGTGACATTGCCCACTCTAGTAGACGGTAATCAGCAGTCCTGGAATTAGCCCGAAAACATCGGCTAAGGGGTCTATTTTTTTTTTTTTATTATTGTTGTTGCTGACCCCTTTAGCCCGAATCACATATACAGACCGAAAAGGAAAAAAATAAATAAGACGTCAGTCGCTCGAGATCTTCAACTGCACACGGCGTGGGGAATTGAGACAAAGGCACGAAAAGCATTTTATCGAATAAATAATATGATTTGGCATCTCCAGAACTTTGATAATCAACTAATGACTCATTCTGTTAGACGAAATCTTCTTCCAAACTCTAATTTTGTCATCTAACTCGTCAAGTTGCCGCCATTTTCAGTCTCGTTGAGAGAACGAGATTGTCAACGCGATTGACCTTTCTGACCACGTGACTCGTCCATTTCACCATAGTCAGATCAGAAAGGTCACGATACTAGTGCGCGCGCGCGGCCAAGTCTCGTTGAGCTGTAATCTGAAGAAATGGCGGTAAACATCGAAATCGAGCGTTTATTGTGTTTTCTTCGTCGTCACTAATTTTCTGGAGTCCCAAACAGTCAAAAGAGATGGTACATGGTGAAAGAAGCTCAGGTCGGTCAAACTATATCAAATTGGCATATTTTTTCTCTCCCGTTTCGTTATTTTCGTCAGCGAAAAGTTGCTCAAAAATTTAACCCACCCTCGATCTGGGCTGTGATAGGAATGCCACGCCCCCTTACCCTAAATTTACCTATCACAGCCAGAGTTTCTGGGTTATCCTGGAATTATTGCCCTGACCATGGTCGGGGCAGTTCCGCCGCCCTTCATGGGGTTATTATTTATTTATTTATGTTTGTATAAAATTTGATTGTTAGCCTCTCAGGGCGATGTGATCAGCAAATAAAGATACTCTATTCTATTCGTGGTGTAAACTGACGAAGATTTTTTAGGAAAGGCGTTGTTGTTGCTGAATGTTGTTGTTGTTGTGTTTCACAGACAACATTCCAAAGGCGGTATGCCGAGAATGTTTTAAGAAGAGAATGTTCTTGCTGTTGAATCACATTTTTATCAATCCCACTAGTTCTACTAGAAATCCATAACTTACGTTGTTGTTAAGCCTGTTGTTAAATGAACAACCAAATTAAAAGTGTAGGGCCTACCCACGTGCGAGACATCCGGAAGAGGGTATCCTCTCCCAGGGTGCTTTGCGCTCTGCTGAATTGAATTGAATTTATACTTGTCACCCTTGTCATTCAGTTGCAGACACATTTGCGTACACTTCGTCAACCATAAGATGGCTTGCGAATCGTGTGTCTCCATTATCGCGGAGCGATATCCGGTATATTACCGGATTCTGTTCGGCCTTCATCCGGCGGAGAACAGACTGGAGAAATCTGATAAATTACAGGCTTTCATACCACTTCGGAACGGATATTGCCCACAGGGGCTTGTAGTTCAACAAGCTGAACCCTGCGGACATTTAATTTTGTGATATTGACAATGCATTGTCAATATCACAAAATTAAATGTCAGCAGGGTTCAGCTTGTTGAACTAAGGGGCTTGTAGCTGGTCGGTTATTAATTATGATATTAATATTTATATATACTCTCCTCCTACTCTAGAGTAGGAGGAGAGTATATATAAATATTAATATCATAAGTAATAACCGACCAGCTACAAGCCCCTGTGATATTGCCTGGGCTTACAATAGGTATGAATAACTTTCGTATCACACAAGAGGCGTTGTAGATCTGTAATTTTGAACAAGTTGGGCAGCACATGACTCGAAAATGGCGGGTTACGTTGGGGTTACGTCGGTAGATTTTAGCTGATTGGCTGACAGTCACGTGGTATTGATTTCAGGAAATTCCCTCTTGCAGTTGCCGAAAGTAGGCTGGAAATGGATATACATGATCCCAGGGTCAGTCTTACCGCGTATAGATGACCGAGATGGTTACAGGTTTTGCAGAGATAAACAAAGTAACTTCTCTTCAAACTATTTCATAATATTTATCCTTGCAATCAATTCTTATTCCGATCAAAAATCAAAACTTCGCCAAACTGCGATGACTGTTTGAATAAAGCCGATACACCCATGCACACCTATTTGACCATGGAGCTATAAATCGGAAGGAGGCACACATTGGGGTGATGAAAGTGTTCAATGTACGATGCCGACACAGTGGGGTATAGTGGATTAACCTGAAGGATTATAGCTGGTTCGGCCATGTCCGCCGTTGATTCGGTAGTGCATTCGATTTCACGCGCATGCGTGCCATGGACTTGCTGTCGACCTATTAAGCGTTGTGTATTCGGAGTGGCTATTGCCAATTAACCTCCCGTTGCGTTGATCACCATCAGGCGTAGTTTGTGTAAAAAAGGTTTTTGAAGTTTTGAAAAGACTTAGACCACTTGAATTACGGTACTTATTATATTTTATCAACATGAGAAGTTCCATGAGTAGAAAAACCAGATTTTGTAACGGAACGTACACGTGCCCGGTTAATGATTTTTGCAAGAAGTACTTGTCCGTAAGAATGTCTTTTATTTGATGACTGATTCTCGGCTTACAAATGCAAATGAAGTTGTATAGCATGGGATACAATGCAATATAAAAACAAAACCTTATAATAATCTCTTTGTCAAGTATACCGAGAAGATTGTGTGCAATAATCATGAAATCATGAAACAAATTATATTCTAAAAGCCTACCAATATCAGATAAGTAATTCATATTCCAAGACTTGTATATCTGTAAGATGGATTGAATTTTGATTAATATTGTAGTGTAAGGGCCCCTTCCCATACGGGTTTCGCGGTTTCAATGTTTTATTTTAATTTCACGGTAATTTCTTAGTTCATTCAGAATGTTTACAAGCGCTATATTTTAAAATAAATAAATAAGAAATAAATAACAAGGAGAGAGCGGAGGGAGATACAAATAGAAGAGAAGAAGAAGCGACAATTTCGTCCGTCAGTTTATCGTCAGGTTATACTGGTAAATATGTGTTCATTATACATTGTAATTGTAATCGCGTGGAGAATTCCTTTGTATATATTCATTAATATTTATCCTTTAAACTGATGTTAAATATCGCTAGTCTGGCTTTAAATATAAATCAAAGTACTTAAAGTACTGATGTCGGGTTTACTTGCATCAGAGGGGTTTATTAGTCCCATATTTGTGATCATTTAAGGGAAGAAAGGTGGTGTTCGCTTTATAAGGAATCTTCCTCAAGCTGTTCGGTTTGTAGGGCCAAACTTTCACTTTGATCAAAATGATATGAAATGGACAATTTTGTACAGCCTATGCATGCTGAATTACAAGACACGAAATAATGAAGGGCTGCAGATGCACGAAAACGGATTTATGGCGAACCATAGGTTCATTGGCTTATTTTCGTATTTTTATGCACTTTTCGGTGCAGATTTTCTTTTTGTTACAAAAATAGGACACCTTTATCCAAAACCAATTTGAGCAACAAATAATTCTGAAATATTCAGTCTAAATAAGCTGTGTGTATCAAAAATGCATTGAAGACGATTCCCTATATCTAAAGCTAACACCACCTCTGTGATCTTACAACAAAAGTTCCACGGATCGGTTGTCGATGGACCATGAAGAATGGCGTGACCGCAATATAGAAGCTTTTTGTGGATACATCTCTATATAGGATGTGTATGCACATTTTTATCTAGAGCATAAAACTTCGACTTTTGTAAAATGTGGATACGCATCCTATATAAGAGATGTATCCACATTGTATCCACATTTATATAATTTTCATACTTATTTAATCTGTGAGAAAATGAATCTACTAAAAGTACAGTGACGTCGCCAGTTCCGACCCACCAAAGTGAAATTTGCATCTGTTTCTGGAGGAAATGGTTTGATTGGCAAAATCATTATCTTGATCGCAGTACAATTGACTATAGAATCTATTAACAAACTAACTTAGCTGAGGATGAACTGAACTATAGGGAATATAAGATTACATTTCTTAATGAGAGGTGTCAGTTCCGATCCACTGTCGCCAGTTCCGATCCAGCCTCGTTTTGACATTGACCTCTGACCCAGATATAAACAAATGTAATCGTCAACATGATAACTTTTCCCCCAAAATAGGGCCCTAGCTGGATATTTAGTTGTGCATGTCTTCATCTCATAAATGAACATTTGGCGTTAAAGAATGAGGGTTGGGGGTGATAGCGATATGATCGATCTGATCATATTGGCAAGATATATGGGACACTGAAATAACTCCGATGGCTAATAAGCGTATATACTCACTCGAAAATGATGATAAATCAGTAGTACTTTTATTTATTTTACTTCTGGATAGCAGATTAAAGAGAAGAAATGCTACTCAGCACCCGAGTTACGATTTTACGTGGTGAGCGCTGCGTTCGCAAGACATTTTCAGGCCATGGTGCGACCCAGCTTGGCAATCCATAGATGATGGTGGTTCGGAACTGGGTCCGTAAGTGGATGTCAACAATGAGGCAGGTAGCCTTTAGAGAGACACTCCAGTGAATACATTTATGACAGATGCATAGTACCATATGATAATTATATGTGAGAACAAAACATCAAAACTTTGATCGGAAGCGCTGGAAGACGACATGATTTCTGACCAACAGCGAGTCATGGTGTTTGTACTTAGACCGATGTGGTCATGTGTATGGAGTGGGCCTGCAAAACTGTCTCCTAACAAAACCAGTGAATGTATAATATAATTTAACCATGACTGAGAGGTCGATCAACTTGCTTGAATGCACCAAATGTTTTATGATTTCGCGTGATCATGGTTATGACAAGAAGCAATATTTTGGGAAGTGGGTCGGAACTGACACTGGATCGGAACTGGCGACGTCACTGTACATCCAGACAAGAAAATCTTCAGACGTCGCAATCTCCGACAAGTTCAGAAAATTCGCTATTCTCCTACTCCACGATCATTTTTCTAACATCTCTTGACTATAAAACAAGATACTGTCATACTCATAGTGTTATTTTAAAGGTTATACCAAATGACTCTATACTACTTTGCATTAAAACATACCCAGTAGTGTTCCAAACAACAAATTAGTATTTTTTCTCGAATAATGTCGTCGAAGTGGGTTTTAGGACACGAATAGCACACATGTGGGAGAAAACGTATTGGAGCCGTGACCTCTGGTGCTTGACGTCACAACCTGATTACGATTGCGCCCTAAACGTCATAGTCTATGACGTCGGGCGTTGTTACGAAAGATTCACCCAACTGTGGGAGCTCTAGCGTGATGTCGCTGACATTTTGACGTCACAACAGGCATTTGAGCGAGATCGTAATCAGGTTGTGACGTCACAGGTCAAGCGGTCACAGCTTTCGCCGTTTTGAAAGGGGCATGAAATTGTCGCACTTTACTGCTGCTATTTCCAACCTTGGGCAGTTTGAAAACATACAAAAATGTAAAACAAGTCTATATAATCACCTCTACAACAATTTAGCACAAAAAAGTAGCAGATTTTGACACCATTTTGTATAACCTTTAAATGCTAAATAATCACGGTTTTACAGAAATGCCTTTAAATTCATATGGATTGGAAAGAAAAACTATAAATCTAGAAAACGAGCCGATCTTATTTAGTTTCATTGAATTCGTATGTCGTGTAAAAAGTTTACTGATTGGTTGAATAACGTGTGGGCGGAGCCAATATGTACTGTTCAGCCAATCAAATTCACGATTACTTGTACTCTGGGAAATTCAGACTTGGGATGAAAGTTCAGCGTTGACGGGATCGAAATATCGTATCTCTTTCTCATCCATACCAGCAAAAGGAAAACACCCCAGGTTTTTATTCTTTGTAACCATAATCAGATATGTAAAAGAGTTTTGTGCAAAAGTGCCAGTCGTTCCTATTTCGTTTTGTTGAAGAAGATAGACGGAGAAGACACGTCAGACACTTGAAAAAATAACGAAATCTGTCCCAAAAACTTTCGCCAAAATTTCTGCCAGAGTTTTGTCGCAATTTTATTCAGTTCTCATGCAACCTGTAACCATCTCGGTCATCTTTACGCCGTAAGACATCTTATGGATGGCGCAGTTTACGCAAATGAGTTCTCATGCTGATAATTGATGAAGTAAGGTGGAAGTAAAATTGTGGATACATCACCAAAAAATCATGTGTATCCACAATCTGGAAATTTCTTGCTTTCGGTGATTTTAAAATGTGGATACGCATACATAATTTGTAACCACAAAAACTCGCTACGTGGTTACGCCTGGAGAATGACTACGGCGCACCCTTCCCGCCGTAACAAATGATACCGGATAAAATAGATTGGAAAGGCAAATTTTAAAGGAAATTGTAAAGATAAAATTTACTGCGATAATGTACGTTCACGTTCAATGCACAAGCTACCGTGTATTGCACATGCGTATATGACTGTCAGACAGAAGTACGGTATTTTTTATGAATGCTGTAAGGGGCATCAAATGAGAACAGTCTCCGGGCAGGAGATCAAAACTACACATGTGCAGAAGAAAAAAGAAAAACTGAAGAGTGATACTAATGTAGGGTTTACCCTTGGTAAACCCGACAAAAAGTGTTCTTTTCCCATTGTGAGGAATACCGCATGTATATATTTTTCGTGGTATTGACAATAATTTGTCCTGGCTTGGGTATATTTTTCCTTGATTATAAATACCTGCAATCGCAATCTTCTAACGGCAAAACAATAACATTCAATGGGCCTGTTATAATCTCAAAAGCGAAACGATCGCACTGCCAATTGTGTATTCGCGGATTACTCACCGAGCAATCAGCTCCCATGGGGGTATACACAAACGGGCGCCGGATCATTACTTAATAGCTTTTTTGAAGCATCAAATACAGAGAAAACGACGAAGTAATGCTAACTAAATCCCATTTTATTCTAATTGAGTTAAAACCTCCCGGAAATGCTAAACACGAGGATATAGATACGTTTACGATCATTAACATAAGCATACTTTTTCCCCGATTTGAAATGCGGAAAGTGGGTTATTTTGTCATTAAAAG
>JAVTVY010050698.1:0-25106 GCA_036873755.1 Hanleya hanleyi | reverse complement strand
CTGAGACGGAAGCGGAAGAACGGACTTCCTTGTTTGATGCTGATTCGGATCTCGCCGCGTCCAGTTATTCTGATACACTGGCTCGCCTTTACGAGTTGTTTCCGGATATGACTCCTCCGCCAATTGTGGAATCCAGAAGGGTCACTGCGATGTCAGATCTCAGACAAGAGCCGTCTCATCGCACGTCACTTCCGCCTTCTGGAGCCGTTTTTTGAATGTGCTGAACGCATGCGGGACGTCTTCTCACTTCCTAAGACCCAAGATGAGAGGCAACGACAACAGGATTCTAGATCTCTTTTTAAGAAATCTACTGGTGTCTTCCCGCTGGAGCGACCCGTGTTCCGGTCGTATTCAGTACACGGTTCACCTTGGCATGATCGAGCAGCAGTCCAGGAACCAGAACTCGATCAGTTTCTTGGAGTTTCTCCGCCGAAGAAAGACATTCCTCTTTCTATTCGTCAGATTAGTCTACTGGAGGACACTTCTAGACAGGAGGTAGCGATTACTTCCCATCTCGATTGGTTTCTTTACGCCATTCGCACGATTTTTAATCGCATACCTCAAACGTCAGCTTCCGGTTATGTATCTGTTCCGGTGGACGACGTCAACCTGATAAAGGACTTCCTGACGGCAGCTGCGCGTGCGGACGCGGACTTGATGGCATCCTCAGTCTTCATGTCCGCTATGTTCGTACACTTAAGGCGTCTCGCACTGTTTTCGGCCCTGCCTACGTATACTCCGTCCAGTGTGAGGTCGACCTTAAGGGAGCAGTCCCCCGCCTCAGGACTTCTGTTTGCCGGTGTACTACCTGAGCTGCAGAATGAAATGTCCGCTGCCAGGACCACACATTCTTACTTTGGACAGCAACAGAGGAAGCGATCGGCCCCTGAGGCCTCGACGTCGTCTTCCTCGGCCCCGAAGAAAGCTTCATCTTCAAGTTCTTCTTCCGGGGCTGGTGCCAAGAAGGATGCACCCTCCTCTTCGAAATCCGGCGGAGGCTCGAAGGGAGGGGGGAGCGGCAACTCTAAACGTGGTGGCGGAAAAGGGAAGTCCGCTAAAGCTCCCAAGAAGTGAGGGCACGGGCCATGCAGATGTGCTTTCGGCATGGCGAGACCGCACGTTGCCGCTGTTTCCAATTCCACCAGATCCGGCGCTTCCGGTAGGCGGGAGACTTGTAAGGTTTTGGCGGAATTGGGAAGCAATCCAGGCGGATTCGTGGGTATTGAACACCCTACGTCATGGGTATCGGCTGGAGTTCGCCACAACTCCCCCGTTGACTACGTCACCCAGGGTGTCTCGAATTCCTGTGCGTCGGGAGCACCTCATGGAGATTCAGAGGTCCGTGGACAAGTTGGTAGTGAAGGGTGCGGCTATAGAACTTCCGCCAAACGATGTGTCCCCGGGCTTTTATTCTCCGGTGTTCCTGGTCCCCAAGAAGAACACCACCGAAATGCGTATGGTCATAAACCTGCGTCGGTTGAACAAGGACTTCTTGGCCCCGCCTCCTCATTGCCGGATGGAGTCGTTCCGGTCTATTCGGACGGCTCTGCTACAAGGGGATTGGATGACGTCTCTCGACCTCCAAGATGCATATCTGCATGTTCCGATCTACAGGGCTCATCACAAGTATCTGCGCTTCCTGGTTGGGAACCGGAAGTTCCAGTTACGCGTGCTCCCTTTCGGACTATCCACATCCCCTTGGGTCTTCACCAGAATTTTCAACCCGGTGGCGTCATTCCTGCACACCAGAGGTCTCAAGTACCACTTCTACCTCGACGATTCCCTACTACGGAATCAGTGCAGGGAAGAACTCCGCAAGGACACCAATTTCGTTTGGGAGGTCCTTGTTGCTTTGGGCTATCTTCCTCACGAGGGCAAATCGGAGTTGATACCATCCCAGTCTCGAGTCTTTCTCGGAGTTTCCTACGATACCCTTTCAGCGTTAGCGAAACCTCCGGAAGACCGCTGGAAGAAAATTCTGACATCGGTGCCGACGTTCCTGTCAGCATCGCACAGACGTGCTCTCCAGTTCGCTGCAATTATCGGCCTGTTAACATCAACTCAGGATGTAACACCTCGAGGTCGGTTGCAGCTTCGGCCGTTGATGATCCACCTCAACAACTATTGGCTGAAACGGCACGTCAATCCTACTGTCCCTGTGACAGAGGATGTCAAACGTCTCCTACGCTGGTGGCTGCAGCCGGAGAACGTGATGATAGGTGTCACCTTCCTACCGTTTCAGCCGTCCCGTCAACTGTTCACGGACGCATCAATATCTGTTCAATATCCGGCTTGTGGAACGACAGCCAGAGGAAGCTGCATATCAATGTATTGGAGTTCCAGGCCGTAACCCTGGCCATACAGAGATTACTTCCGGACCTCAAGAACCAACGCTTGTTAGTAGCGACGGACAACACGACAGTCCTCGCCTACATAAACAAGCAGGGAGGGACTCACTCTCCCCAACTGCTGGATCAAGCACAGAAATTCTTCAGCCTATGTTGGGACAACAAAATTTCTGTGCGAGCTCGCCACATTCCCGGTCATCTGAACGTCTTAGCCGACGCACTGTCCAGACCGAATCAGATAATAGCGACCGAGTGGCAGCTCCACGAAGACATCCTAGCCCAAATGTCTCGGATATGGGAGACGCCGAACGTAGATCTGTTCGCCACCCGTTGGAACCATCTACTGCCGGCCTATGTGTCTCCCGTTCCGGATCCAGCAGCCCTGGCAGTCGACGCCCTGTCTTTGGACTGGTCCGACATGATTGCGTATGCCTACCCGCCGCCAGCAATCTTGTCACAAGTCCTCCGGAAGATCCGAGCACAGCCGTGCGTGGTCTACCTTGTGGCTCCGTGGTGGCCCACTCGCCCTTGGTTTGCAGACCTGATGGATCTTCTCATAGACGTGCCTCGTCGGCTGCCGTTTTGGTGGAACCTGCTTCGTCAGCCGAGATCCAGCCTGTACCACTCGAATCCCGGTCTATTTCAACTGACCGCGTTCAAGTGCTCCAGCATCAGCTCGTTGAGGCTGGATTTTCTGTCGAAGCGTCCGAAAGGATGGTCCGGTCCACCAGAGCATCAACGACTGCGGTGTACCAGAACAAGTGGAAGTCCTTCGCTACCTGGTGTTTTGGACGTGGGATTGATCCAACCTCTGCCTCTGTTCACCAGGTAGCAGACTTCCTTTTGCATCTGTTCCATGACAGGCAGCTTGTTCCGGCCACGGTCGACGGCTATCGGTCCGCTATCTCCAGGGTGCTTCAATTGACCACAGGTGTCAACCCATCACTCGACGTCAACCTTTCTGCCCTTCTTCGTTCCTTTCGGGTGGAGAGGCCTACTCCGACGCCGCAGCTTCCTAAATGGGATTTGGCTCTGGTTCTGAGACGGCTTTCTGAGCCGCCCTTCGAACCTATTGGCACCTGTGAGATGAAGTTTCTATCTTACAAGACCGTATTTCTGATTGCCTTTGCCTCTGCCGCCCGCGTATCAAAAATCCATGCCTTGGACTTCAGGTCTTTGAGATACAACCCTAAGTGGACCTGGGTGGCATTATCTACTCTCCCGGACTTTGTTGCTAAGAATCAGTCCCTCTACGACAATCTTCCGAGAGAGTTCGTCATCCCGGCTCTGTCCAACATCCTGTCCGCAGCTGTTGACGACGACAGAGTCCTGTGCCCCGTCAGGGCTCTCTCCTGCTACCTGGCACGTGTGGAGCATATGAGAGCTGGGCGGATGCGTCTTTTCATCCCGTTTGGGCCCTCTTCAAAGCAGGAGATATCTAAAAACACTATATCTTCCTGGCTTGCCAAGACTATTCGTTTTGCGTACACGGACGTACCGCCTGAGGTTATCTCCTTATCCAAGGTCTCCGCCCATGAGGTCAGGGCCATGGCGGCATCCTGGCCTCTATGGACCAATAGATCCGTGTCCGACATAATGAGGGCCTGCTACTGGAGGAGTAATGTTACCTTCGTCTCACACTACCTCCGGGATCTGACGCTCCAACGACGGGACATTTACTCACTGGGACCCCTGGTGGCTGCCCAGTCAGTTGCGGACCCGTCAACGCACTAGACCTCCTAGTGATTTTACCATTTTTTTAAAATCTGGTAAGTGTCTGCTCTCCCCAAATTTTCAAAAAAAGGGGGGGGGCGGGAGGTTTTGGTCTGGTGCTTGTCAGCCATTCACTAGGCCCGCTTATATGTATATATTTAGGGCTGGGTGATTATATCGATGGCCATACCGTCATGTTATATGTCTTTATGGCACTCGATTATCTCGCTGACTCCTGTTTTTGCCTTCGCCTATGCTTGAGAACTTTTCTGTTTGACCACTATTTCCCTCTTCCTGCTATGATATTCTAGCAATAAGGTATGTGAAGGTAAGTTTTACAGCGCAAGAAATATGAAAAATTTGAAAATCAATTTTCCTATTTCTAAGCTTAAACTTACCTTCACATACTGTGAGGGCCCGCCCAGCCTCCCCGCTGATGGGTTATTCACACTGCTTTCGATTGAATAGGAAAGAAGGAAGTGACGTGGTCAGACAGAGAGGACTCTGGGTACTCGCGCATGGGCATTGGGCATTGCAGGGACTATTTCTTTTGGTTCTGTGGTAAGGTTTTACAAGGGGGCAATCGCGTAGGAACACGATAGCAATAAGGTATGTGAAGGTAAGTTTAAGCTTAGAAATAGGAAAATTGATTTTCAAATTTTTCATTTTGCTCAGTTTAAAGTTTAACCCTCAAATGAATGTGGATTTCTTTGGTTATGTGAGGTGCCTTTTTGTATCGATAGATAATCTTAATGCCAAACACCCTCTATCACTGATAAACATTATTATTGAAAGTGTGTTGAGAGCAGTATATAGTATTTGGAATGTTTCATCTTCTTGGGCATGGAGAGTTATCCCTCCTGATTGTGACTCAGATTATCTCCCTTGGTACAAATATCTAACACTAAAATGTACTTTTAAAACTTATCTCCAGGGCAGTTTTGATGTTAAATCGTTCGGGTTGTGATCACATAGAGTGGGGACATGGTAACACATGTGTTATTTTGAAAGTGAACTGAGAATTACATCGATGAATGAACAGTGAAATTTCCATTTTGTTTTTCTTTTCAGGATGTTTGGTGGCTACTTGTCAACATGGAAGTTTGATATATGGTTTGGAAATACTCAGGTGGGACATTCTCCAAACTGGTAAGCTTATAGCCTCAGTTTCATGTTTCTGTCATGTATTACGTTGGACCATTCATCATGGTCCTATCAGTACACATTTCTCCATCAAATTTTTCTGGTAGATCCTGATAAGTTGGTAGAAATTTGTGTATATGCTAATACATAGAAGTCCTATCTATCAGAACTGCAAATGAGCAGAAATTAACAGATACTATACTCCACTTCAGTATTAAAAAAATGGACAATTTGATTTCCTAAGAGGATGAGGTTTTGCTGTAATATTTCCAATAAATATCTGATATTGGTCTTACGAATTATTCCCCCTGATTGTGACTCAAGATTATCTCCCTTTGTGCACCGGTGTCAAATCTGTCCCAAACCACCTTTCTGAACAATATTCATGAATTATAATTTGCAAGCCTGAAAATAAGGCACAGGTCATTAACCTATCACCCCCATCATAGGATATATGGTACATACCATGAGCGTTTAACCCATTTATCACAAGAAAAAATATTTTGCTCAATTTAAGTTTTTAAGCCCAGAAAGAAGCAGGATTCTTAATATGCCCATCATAAGATGAGGAGCATACAGTCAGGGATTCATACAAGTCAAAAATTTTACCACCGAAAACTCAATATTACTCAAAATTGAGTTTTCACAATGGTGAAATTGAGTTTTCAATTTTTTTTACCGCCGATTCAAAGATTGCAATTGAGTTTTCAATTTTTTTTACCACCGATTCACCTATTGGTATTCAGTTCTCAAATATTTCAACCACCACCATGCACAGGATGTTGTTGGTGCGTTTTAATATGATCAATATATTATACTATGAGCAGGGGTTATTTTTGACAAAACATTTTCATCTACCCAATATCCAAAATCAATAAAACTCATTGTTCAAAACAGCAAAGGATCGAACCAGGAAATATGCCCTCTTTGTCTGCAGCTAACTGCACCAAACACAGCCTCTGCAGATTGTTACTAAATTAAAGTTTAAAAATAAAGTTTTTACATGAGACAGATCTGCCAAGTTCTAAAGTCTAAATTTTCTGAAAACTACCAAATATTTTGGATGGTCACATTCACTCAATGTTAAATCTTTTAAGCAAATTTCTTGAGTTCTATTTATGTCCTGTTAAGTTTTCCAAAATCCAGTTCGGGAGGTCACCTTGTATTTAAAGTATGGTTTTCCATTACTCTTCCAACTATGAAAATTTATTGTTCATAGTCAACGAGGAGTCAACATTATGGAGCAGACGAAGATAAAATATGCAGCCTGGTCTCATCGCAGCGTCAGTCGCACTGACATCTCACGAGTGAAGTTGTAGACCAGTCAATGTACTTTACAAAAATACAACCCGATCATGATTGCAGGTCTTGGCTTGTGCAAGTCATGTGAAATTTAGACGTTTAGTCTTGATGTATTTTCAATCTTTGACATCGCTGGACATTTCACTTTTTACTTCGTGTTTGATGGATACTGAATGAACCGAACGTCGGCATCACAGTCCAGATTTAGCCGGGAAATATGGTCGACTGACTGCAGGCACGTGGCTCTACAAAGCGCAAGACTGTCGGCTGTCATCCCTATTGCGGTAATGGAAACTTCCACTGACCTTCCTGATGAATCGAATTGGAAGAGTTCACTTTCAAAATAGGGAAGTAAGGCACAAAAGTTTTCAACAGGCATATCGCTTTTCAACAACAACAAAGCGAGGGCAGATTTTTCTCTCGTTTCGTAGACTATATTTTCTTTGTATTTCATTTCTGAAACTTGCAACTCTGGCGGACAAATTGGCGACCTATGCGATTTAAAGATGACAACAACAACTACACAGGGTCTGTTTGAAGTTGAAGAAAAAAAAAACTTTTACGGCGACAGATGAGCGATAAAAACTTTGGGCGGCAGTCCCTGTTGTCAAACTTTAGTGATAGTCTGGAAACCCTCGGTAGTACGAATGCAGGCTGCCACACAATAAACGTTTGAGGGTTCCGGAAATAATGTATGCAAGCAATTGTGTTTGCCGCTACGCGGTGCTGTGATCAGCATACTCGAAGGCGTTAACAACAACACCACCACACGTCGTGGCACGCTCCCGGCGCCTGTTAGTGTCGTTTTCACGGTACGTTTATTTCGTAATTGGGGGCTGTCAAATTAACTTTCACCATTTCTGGCGAATTGAGTTTTCCACGAAAAATTGAGTATTTGTCCAGTAAAACGAAAGCAATTGAGTTTCTTGCCATACGAATTGAGTTTTCGAAAAAAATTTACCACCGGTATTCGGTGGTAAAAAGCGACTTGTATGAATCCCTGATGTCAGTGTGATAGTGATTTCTCTCTGTATGTCCTTTCAACTTTTGGTTGTCCATGCGATATCTCCAGTTTCTTGTCGTGGATTGGTACCAAACTCTGGGTATACCTTTCCCATGGGGCAAAGAGAAACTCTCTTCATTTCGAGGTCAAATGATCAAAAGTCATAGTCACTGTGGTCAAAAATACTGTAAATCATTGAAAATTGTTGTGCTTATGCTAAGTACAGTTTAGTCTCGATGTGGATTGATTTTTACCACTCGGCCAATTTTGATTGAACAATACTGTCTGCTTGGTTCATCAGTCTGACCATCTTGTTTATTAACAGAATGCCCAGAATAAATAGAGGATCTTACACGAGTGGCTATTCAATATGAAAGTTATGACACGAGTTGAGTAAGTTTTATATGTTGCGAGCTTTAGCTTCAGTTTATCACATAACTATTTTAAAGTAAATTATAAACGCAAAAATTCAAAAGATATAAATCATCAAATCTATCTCAAAATTTCGTTTCTTTGTTTCATTCTCGCAAAAAAACGGCCCTGGCTCGGGCGCATCGCAGCCTTACAAGTTGCTGTATACGCTAAGCCGATATAGTTCCAAAACGCAACAGAACTTGATCACCTCCCTTTAAAGGCTGTTCAGTTTATACAGTATTTCAAAATATCATAGACCATTTCACAACAGAATGCAATAAGTGCAATTTGTTAATTGACTGTTCTTCATACATTATTTATTTTGGATGATGTAATGCCACGCCGTGTTACACGTGGCACGAGTAACACTCGTGTTCGCTGCATGTCATCATGCGAGCGACATCCATTCATTCATTTATTATGCGCTTGACATGTTGGCGAGTTCTCAGCGAGTTGACGACATACTAGGCTGATCATTTTGAATACGGTACGTAATCCGTTTGAAGTCTCTAATCATCCAGATCTATATTGAAAGAAATAAGCAAAAATCGGGAAGAATCCATGCAGATATTGCAAAAGA
Source organism: Hanleya hanleyi (assembly GCA_036873755.1). Lineage (NCBI taxonomy): Eukaryota > Metazoa > Mollusca > Polyplacophora > Lepidopleurida > Hanleyidae > Hanleya > Hanleya hanleyi. The sequence goes on along the minus strand of JAVTVY010050698.1, from coordinate 16,603 downwards.
ATGAACAAACGTTTACTTTCGAGATCCGACGGTACTGCGGTACACAAAATGGCGCCAAACAACAATGACGGACTTTATACAAAATTTGAAGCTCAAAACTGTTGAAATAATGCATTGTGGAGCATTGCTACTTGTATGGCTATTGACAACTATAGTGTGCAAGCCGATGCATGTATCTGGAGTAAATGATCGTCTTGCAAATATCTATGTTGTTGTTGCACTTGTAAACATAGTATTTTTCGTAGTCAAATTTTATCAATGGGAAAAATAGTTCAGTGACGTCACGACCAAGCGTAGTAATTGTTTTTCTCACGCTACATGTATTATCCAATCAGCGTGTTTGAAAGTGTTATGTCACTAGTTACAAAGGATATTTACGTCCTGGCTTTATGTCACTGAATAACAACACAGTTATGTGATAAATAAATATATGATTCTCTCATTAATTTTTGAACCATGAACATGCTTAACAGCATAAAATAGTCCTGTAATCTCTGACAAAGCATGCGAAATGAGATTTCCAGTCTTAGACACTGCAGATCGGAAATAATAAATAAAACGAACCTTCGATGTGGAGGCAAAATTGGGGGCGGGCAGTGATGATGAACAAACTAGTAACTTTAATGAGCCTTATCTCCCTTTGTTCAAATTTATAAAACTTAAATGCACTTGTAGAACTGATCTCCAGCTCAGATTTCATGTTATGAATTATTAGGGGAATTACCGTAAGCTGTTTCAGATGGAATCACATAGCGGGGAACGTGAGAACACACAATTACTGTGCCAATAACTTTGCTACATGTACGTTTTGTGTACATGTATTATTTTGTTTATTTTGTATGTAGACTGAGAATAACATCAAACAATGAACACTGACATGTCCATTATTATTTTTTCAGGATATTTGGTGGCTACCTGTCAACATAGAAATTTCACGAAGGGGCTGGAAATAGTCTCAAGTGGGACATTCTCAAAACTGGTCAGTTTATAGCCTCAGTTTCATGTTTTCTACCATGTATTATCTTGGATCATTCATCATGGTCTTAGAAGTACACATTTCTTCATCAAACTTTTCAGGGAGATTCCTGATAAGTTAGCAATTTGTGTATTTACTAGTATTTAGAAGTCCCATTTATCAGGAGTGAAAATGGGCACAAATTAACACTTCATTGGCAAAAGTGGACAATTTCTTTTCCAAAGAACGACCTGTGCTGTAATATTTTGTCATGACAGGGATTCATTCACGTCAGTTCTACGTACCGAATTTCGGTTCGTAAATTGAGTTTGAAAACTCAATTTTTCAGTTCAAAATTCAATTTATTTTAGTAAAAAATCAATATTTTTCACCAAAATATTTATACTCAATTCAAGGCTCGAAATTAGCAGTGCACACATGCACAAATGAATGTATTTTTTCCACGGTGCACGTAAATTTTGATCGGCAGGTGCACAGCGTGCATGTAGCTGCATTTGCAAACAAAGTGTTGAAAAATGGACCATCGATCACGACGTCTATAGCTTATGGCAGACTGCCAATTGTCTTGAGAAATCTGCTAGAAAATGTCCAAGCTGTGCGTTGAATTACCCCCGTGGGTATTTTTATCTCGGGCATCTCCGCATCAGACGCTCCACACTATTTCTTAATCCGCTTCACCTCGTGTGTGACATTTGCAAACTGTTCAAAACGATCTGAACACAGCAACATTCAAGCTTTTTTCTGCAGCCTGTTGTCAAATAAACACTAACCCTGAAAAAGTGGGAAGTGAGAGTCGGGCTGCAGTTGAATCTGTAGAGGAGTCCCGACGATGTTGCAGAAACACACACGAATCCCGCAACAACAACAGAGAAATTTGTTGAGGCCAATATAATTTGATTTTCTGTAAATTTGTTGATTTGAAAAATTAACAAAAAATAGTAAGAAATGGTTATGGTGTTTAGATGGTGTTTAGTACAATATGACCGTCTCAAGAGTGATCTCAACACAAAGTCAGATTCATCAGAATATTTGACTTTGTGGCAAAACACATTTGATTTTTTCCAAATATTGATGTATTTGATATTTTAGAATAGTTCTTTTGAAGGACGCTGTGAGACCCTGTATATAAGTGCTGATACCTGGCATTAGGAGAGCCCAAACTTGTAAAAGTTTACAGATTTCAGGACAAATTTACGAAGAAGGATTTTAAAATCTTGCTTGCAAGCGTTTTTGAATTGTGTCATTTTTTTCCCCTTTATTTTGTTAACAATATTCTATCAAAACAATATCATCATCAAGACTCCTATTATTTGTGTAATCCAATACAATCATCGTGTAACTATTTTATAAACCAGTATGATTTTGTTTTTCATCGTTTCTTGCTGACAACATACTGATGGAAATGAGTAAACGCAATCAGCGACACGAAATGATTTTAATTACACAAAAGGTTAAAAATACATGAATTGGTAAACAGTAGACAAGGTTCATAGAAGGTAGCATTTACCCTGGTTTGTAAAAAAAAATTACATACTCAACTTTGGGAGAAAAAATGACCCTGGTTTGTAAAAAATGTATATACTCAATTTTAGGGAGAAAAAATGCCGATAAATTTTATTTTAACTCAATTTGCCTGTAAAAAAACTCAATTTTCCGGATTTCGGTTCGTAAAATTTGGACTTCTATGAATCCCTGCATGAAGCCTGTTGCAGGTTACCATGATTAGAAAATGGTTCACCTATGGTAACCTGTAACCGGTGCTTTAAGGATAAATACATCGTAAAACAAAATATTATGGTAACACATAGAAGGTTTTACTGAAACTGAAATTAGGAAACCTCCAGGAGAACGGGGTTTACCATCACAGCACAGACCTGAAAGATTCTCTGGTTTTACTGTAATATTTTCAGTGAATATCTGATTGGGCTTAATAGAATTATTCCCCCTGATTGTGACTCAAGATTATCTCCCTTTGTGCCCCTGTCTCAAACCACCTTTTTGAAGGATATTCTTAAATTATGATTTGGCACGACTCAATGAAGCAAAAGTTCTTGAACTGAATTACAGTTTTCACTAATCTTTTCGATACGTTGTCCATGTTGCAAGATAACCAAGACTGCTGGAAGAAGGTACGAGTGCAGGTTTCAGCCTTTCTGTAGGCCTCCAGATGCTCGAATCTTTACTGTGCTTTGCAATTCTTTGTCATTCGACATCCATCCAGATATGTTACCCCTTGGGATCGACTGCAACTTCAGTCTTTGATGTTCCATCTCAACTTGGGTGTGTAAAGTTGCCAGATGTTTTAGTATGAAATTGGTGTAACACCAGTGGTCAGTCTGTTATCCCTCCCACCTCATCCCATGGCATTGGCACTGCAATGCAGATTCTACATGGAATGTTTGTCACAATTCAAACTAATTATTTATAGCATTTCTGATGAATTTCAGTGATCTTTCATTGTGCAAACTGCATTTCTGCTCTGGGAACTTTTGTGATGACAGAAAATAAAAAAGTGGTCAGGTTTGGCGAGGTGTATGGAGAGAACAGAAAGGAATTAGACTCGACTGTATACCAATTGATCGGCTAGGGTGTGGACTTTTCATTGAGGGTAGCCTTGTAGAAATTTACCAAGACAATTTTGTCATTACCTATTTTTATATATATATATATATTTTTTTATACCTCTATAGTAGGACCATACATGTTGGGGCGGTTTACTATTATTTAATTGTACAAAAAAAATTTCATACATTTGGGATGACAATTGAATTTCAGAGACCAGATCCGTTTGTCTGTCTGGCCTGTATCTCAGTTTTAAGTGAGTGAATACATTACATAGAGATGATGTGTCACATTCCAAATTTGAGGTCTGAGGTCAAGGTCACTGTGGCCTTAAAATCAGGAAATCATTGAAAATTTAAATTCTTTTTGTGAGTGGAGAGAGAGAGAATTAAGGTTCAGCAATATTTCAGCTTTTTAGCTATTTTGTGAGTGGATACATGTTGGAGAGATAATATGTCAGATACCAAATTTCAAGTCAAAAGGTCATCAGTCAAGGTCACTTTGTCCCCCAAATGGAGAACAGAAATAAAATAACTTTCATGATCAAAGATATGGATTGTTATCAAACTTAGGACATGCCTCCAAATATCGAAAAACAAGAAGCCAGACACCCGGCAAAAGGCAGACGTATTTATAAATATGTGATGGTGATTTCCTTCTGGTTGCATCATGTCCATCATCTTGAGCACGTCGTCTTTCCCCTGTCTATTCTCTCCTGGTATAGCCATTGCATATAATGAGGCTCATGTCTCTAGATCCCATTTATGTTGCGATGGCCAATCATTTTTCGTTTCGGCTGTCTGTCGCATTTGAATAAAATTTAAATTCTTTATTTGGCATGAACATGCAATCGCTCTGTGTGCCTGCGTGATATCCCCTAATTGCATTGTAGCATAGTAAGATTTGATTGGTGACGGTCGTATTGATGATCAGGAGGTTTGAGAGGCATGACATATATTCCTACGAAGTAGGCTACAGATCGCAAATTGTCCGGTAATGAGTGAGTCAGTCGGGCAGTCAGTCCATCCGAGTCCTTTCGTCGGCAAAATAAGGAGAACCATTGACATTAGAACCTTGATTTTTGGCACGAACGTGCATTAGGGCATTGTTACCAGCAAGTTCTGAGCTGACCGAATTCTGATGACAATTTGATTTATAATTATTTTTTTTATTATTTATTGATAGCTCAGCGAGTGCACTGTCATGCCCATTGGGAACCCTTGGCTGTATGTTTCACTGTATATATAACACAGTACAAAACGTGATGGGATAATGAAATAGGAAATGCTAATTTTCCATCATTTGTTAGTGCATTTATCTACACTGCTATTACCAACTTGCCATTCTTAATACACACAATTCAGTATATTGTTATAGATATATGTAAACTGTGGCCTTTAACGTGTATCCTATTTCACATCCAAATATTTCATCACAGATCAGGCTTCAAATTTAGGTCAAATTGCCACTGATGGGGAAATATCCTACATCAACCAATTAAGTCAGCCTGGTGCAATAACCCAGCAGAACAAAGAAAGATCTGGTATCATCCTTCAGATTAGCCTGTGAGCAACAATGATAAAAGTTTACTGAGGGTGAAACAAAGCCATCCTGCAAGCCACCCAAGGAATTTATCAGCTTGTGTTGGGACATTTTGTTGGTATCATGTAAGTTGTTTAGTAGTTTACTCATTCAAATATTTTCTGTTATTCAACAGACAAATTTCTTTACTGGTTTTAATTGTTTAAGTTTTACTGGGTTTCAACTGCTACAGATAGTAACATAGTACTGATACTGTAGAAATGGGTAGTGTGAATTTAATTATTCCATGTTTAGTACAATTTGTTCACATGAATGGTGGAATGTCTGGACTCTCAAATGAAAGTGTGTTATACATGTACATACCTCAAGCATGAGGAACAAACATGGTTGCAATTAAGATATAACAAAGAAATTTCGTGACAATTATTGAATCTAAGTAGGCCCCTACCTAACAAAATTAGCTTAATAAAAAAGGCCTTCCTGGCGTAAATTGTTTTCTTTTGAGAGAGAATGGTATTTTCTGAGTTAAGAATTTCCTGTATAAAGATAGGTTGTTCAATGAGGCTTTGTTTTTGCCGCTGTTGTGTGCATCAAGTGTATGGAAACATGATATATGCACCCAGAGCCCTGATCTACAGCTGTATAAAACTCAACATCTGGCATTGACGGCATGTTTAAAGGGTCTTAATTTATTTTCTTTGGGTAGAATTTAACTAGATAAAGTAACTTTGATCATGATGTGAAAATTTGAGCACGTACTTCTCGGTTTTTTTTGTACTTCTTGAATATTGACTATATATCACACTGGGATATAATTTAAACAAAAACATTACATGTGTAATTATGTCTAAATTTTTCTTGTCATTTCAAATCTTGATCCATTTTGATTCCTTGATTAAGGGATACAGAATCACTGCCATGGAGTTTTATTATTCAATCTGTTTCCTTAATAGTTAAAAAATTGTAAAATTAAATCGGCGATCGTTATTTATTTTTGGAATGAAGGCGCATTAGGAGACTGTTACCAACAAGTTCTGAGCTGACCTACTTTTGATGAAAATCACTGGCTATTCTGACTTGGGCGGTGCCCATCTTAATATAGGCAGGATTTCAACTGGGGGTGGGGATTTCCAAGAGTTCAGTTCGCGTTCGAGTCCTAATGCCTACTCTACTTCGTAGGTCCTGTGACGTTAGTCACACTGCTCATGTTCATGAATGATGTATCAAATAAAGACTTGATGTGGTAAATCACCCAGAGGAATCGTGGATGCATGCCTTTGGGGGAGCAAGAATGCATCATGTCCAATCTCTTATCTTGCAGTTTTATGTCCACAGTCACAATTTTAAGTGAGTGGATATGTTAGTTAGGGATGATGTGTCGTGTACAAAAACTGAGGTCAAACTCATTGATTAGAAAATTGTTGAAAATCAAATTATTTTTGTGAGTGGATACATTGGGGGTGGATCGAGACGATATGTTGAATATCAATGGTCAAAAGGTAACGGTCACTTTGGTCCCACACTGGGAATAATAATGAAAATATGATCTAAGTTCCATGATAAACTCCAGTTCCAGCATGTGGATTCTGATAAGACTTTAGTTTTACCTTAAGCTTGTCGCATACAAGAAGCCTACTAAAGTCAAAATGAGCCCGTGAAATGGAGCATGCGCTGTGGGGAGGATGCACCGACTCTATTTGACAGATATCCTACTTAGATATGCCTGATAAACTCTCTAATAATTCAAATGGAAAAGCTGATTTTCTAGGCGTTCCAAAGAGAAATTCTTTAGAAAAATTGAAGACTGTTTTTGCAAATATTCAATACATATTTTATTTACTTTAAGTATAAAAATTCATGTGGGAATTATTAGATAGAATACGGACCAAAATATAACAGGTTGAAAAGTCAAATTTAAAGCTCAGAAATGACAAAGAATGCTGAGGAGCTGTAGCGGCAAATGCCCTTTAATCCTTCTCTGGTTTCAAGTGGTTTTACATGTATTGATTAAACAATTTTGACCAAAGAATTTTATAAGTTTTTACTGATTTATAAATAAAACATACTGAAAAATAGCATGCTGAAAAGTCAAATTTAAAGCTTAGAAATTGCTTAGAATGCAGGAGAGAGCATCTAAAAGCTCTGGCGAATGGGGCCCTAGGTGAGCCCCAGGCCTGACGTGCTAGGATAGTAAACCTGCAAGTATTCAAACTCAAATTACTAAATACATTGATCACTGGGCTCTTGTTGATAATATGTTCATTTCTGTACAGATCACTCAATATGGTAATGTATAAATTTGTGGTTGCACCTGTTTTTGTCTTGTCAATTTTATCTGGGGAACCTTACAAAAACAATTTGATAAAGTCTTGAAACTTAGAAGATGTGGTATGCGAGTGCTGCTTTTTTTTCTGTACCCTGCTGTAAATCAACAGATATCCTAGATATTTTAATGTTTCAACATGGTAACTATGTGATCTGTGTTGCTATGTTACTGATCTGTATTAGGAAAAACAAATATTTGGGGGTTATTTTGTATTAGTGGCACTGTGGTTACTTTTCTTCAAGCTAAACTATGTGAATAATGTAATTCTTGCCTAACTGGAAGAATTCTATGATTGTCTAGTCTTGTCCTGACCTCATGGCTACAGGAAAACAATCCACTTCTTCCTTTTTTTTTTTTTTTTTTGGACATTTTTAAATGATTGGGTTTTCCAATATGTCACAAAAATAAACAAATGTTAAAGTGATAATAGCTAGGGCAGTCCTGAGATAGAACTCTTCAGTCAGGAAAGGCGTGAAACGACATCATTCACCACATGATGTCGGGCCAAGGTTAGGCAAAGGTCAATGCTTCAACATTGGCTATACTGCAAATATCAGAAAATAATTATCATTGTGGCTTTCAAAGCACTGATAATGGTATTTACAAATTGCAAACAGAAGGCATTACCTGTAAAACTCTTTGAATAAAATAATACAGCATTTCCAATGTTAAAAATTTGTATGTTGCCTAACCTCAGCATAACGTCACATGGGCAGTGATGTCATTTTGCGCCTTTTGCGGAGAGAGTGTTCCATCTCGGGATTGTCCTATTCTTCTCCTGGAACTTTTGCATAGTTATTCCTGTTAAAAGGTGAAATGCAAAGGTTTTCAAATTTTCATTTATATATTCTTCGTGGGTTTGTTAATGATGGGAATATCAGCCTATAATGTATTTCGTTTGGTTTTATTTGAAGTATTTTGTCTCCTGGTAGCTTTTGAAAAGTGCTTCAAAGTTGTCTCAAGCCCGGCCAACTTGAAAAATGAAATCTGCATCGCTTATCTGCCCTTGTTTGTCACGGTTTTGTGACGTCACACCAGACCACCTGGCCGACCATCAATACTTGTAACGTTCAGTCTCTGGGCGGCTGGTCGGACGTGACGTCACAATCAAGGAAAGATAAGCGATGACGTTTTGCAAAACTGAATTCAGCTGTGCTAGGAGTACGAACTTTTAAAAAGATTCTAGTAGACAAAATAATTTAAATTTGACTAAGTGAAGTAGATAGACTGGTATTTCTATCATTATTCAACATAAAATGTAAAGAGAAGAATCTAAAAACCTTTGCATTTCACCTTTAAAACAACAACACAGATTTTGCACCAGATAGAGTTTATTCTCATTAAAAATTTGTCTCAAATATTAATCGAAACCAACAATGCCTAGGGTTGGTAATCAACCCGAACAACACAGCAAAGAGCAGAGGCAAAGGACATGCTTGTTCTGAATATTACCACCAACTGTAGCAAACTCAATAATAAATTGTATGGGTACATTATAAATACAGCATGCAATGTTTATCAGACATGTTATAAATACAGCATGCAATGTTTATCAGACATGTTAGATAAGAAGTTAAGAGATTGGTGAAGAGTGAGACTGTACAAGTATCCTTAAATGTGCATGACAACCAATGTTAAGCTCAACGCACACAGCGAACATTTTGTTGTATTAGAACAAGGTTCGCACAGTTCTGGAATGTCCTTAAATGTCCTGGAAAAATAAAAGTATGCTTTCCAGTACTGGAAAGTCCTGGAAAAATAGTATGTGTCCTTGAAAGTCCTGCAAAATCAATAGAATTACTGTGCTGCGAATCATCCGTCGGCAAATGCTCACTCCAACGATCGGTCATCGCTGTCGGGGGATTCCCCAGTTCACTGACGCGCCAATTCATTCATAAACTTTCGTAGTAAATATAGTAAACTTCTCAGCCAATCAAATATCGAATTGAGACATCCGTCACTGAGCTCCCATGGTGACGAATATTCACGGAAACCTCCGATCATTAATCTGAGTCACGCGAAAGGTGCAAAGCATGAATCCTGCTATCAGCGTGAGCGATAAAATATGCGGATTAATCGGACTATCACATCTTTCTTTGGCTCTTCCACGGCCGATTCAGGCATAATATCGTTGTAAGATTTAATTTGTATGATTATTTACCCATCCGTTGTCCTTCAGATTAGAATCTCTATCTCTGAATGAGTTGTTCGTTTTAGTGACAAATATTTCAAGCCGAAAACGGAGCCATATTCCACGTGTATTTCATACTTCCTGGTGACAACAGGGGAGATAATCAAGGGTAGATAACCTCTATACATTGCGTTGAGAGAAAATACATTTGACTGAAAATAACTGGAGACACTTTGTCCTGGAAAACAGCAATTTTGTCCTGGAAATGTCCTGGAATTTTGATCTTTCCCAGCTGTGCGAACCCTGTAGAACAAAAACAGTGTTTTGAGTTGTTTTTGTCTGTTGTGTGCGGGGCCCAAAAACAGGAAACATCTGTTCGGAACAAATGTTTGTGAGACCAAACTTGTTCGATATTGAGAACATGTCATGCAGTCCTTTTCCATCACTAGCTCAAAATAACATAATAGCGTGATTCTCGTTTTTCATCACTCTAATGAAAACGTTAATGATATACATGATGCAGCTCCAGTTGATTAAGAAACAAGATGGGAAACATTAATTAGAAACCGTATGAGATAAGTCATGTAACTGGAGCATAGTGTTAAAGTTGTAAAACTTTTGTACAGTTAGTCTGGGATATAAACACAGCTGGGATTGGAAACTCCATTGAAATGCATGTCCAATTCTATATTCGCTGACAACTTCCATAGCCAGAAACTGAGCCTAGTTATTTCCAACAGAGGCAATTATTGATATTGTTACATTGCCAAAAGAAGCAGCAATATCAATATCATTCATATCTGGCACTAAATATGCAATTTTCCAAGTTTTTTAAGGAAATTATTATAACCAAGAAACTGATATCTGAACTTTGCATTCTCCAATTGTTAGAGTTTGTAACCCCATAAACTGTTGGTGTAACACCCTCTGACTTCACTGTGCAGTAAAAGGTGGTGTTTTGTCAATTTTGATCGATACAGGTAGCATTATCTGCATACAAGAGGGATGGGAAATGCATCGAATATATCGTGTGAAGGAATTAACAAGTTTCATGTTAAATTATTACTCAAGAACACACAGTACACCATCTTGTTATTAGCTGTGACATCCTGAGCTCACTCCGCTCCATTTACAAGCGGACAATGCTGATTGCCTGAGAGCCATGTTCACAAAAGCTGCACACCGCAATTTCAACCCCAGTGCAAGCAGAGGTTGTGTCTGACAGCAGGAGGTATACAATCTGATACCATGATAATGAGACAGCTATTACTTCAGCACACTGACACTAGGCAAAGGTGTGTCTGATTTATTCAAAATCTAGTAAGTTGAATTCCTTTTGATATGGGCAACAGTGCTGCTCAAAATGAAGGTTTTTCAGAGTTGATGCAAAAAAAGTTAAGTTTGGGTTAGGCAAGGATTTGTCCCATGTCTGTGTTTATTAGAAGTGAAAGGTTTTTTTCCCCAAAAAAATCGTTGGCACACTACTAACCTACATATTTTAGACATATGAAATGAAAACAAATAACTCTCCTCAAATTCTCCTCCTATTCATATATGCTTCGTTGTAACAGCTCTGTTTGCATTGTTTTGAGATCAATGTAGTCTGTTGTGTTGTAAAACATCCTTTTGTTCCAAGCAAATATATTTAAAATATATATATATATTCATAAATATTTTCTGGGCATACACGTATATCCTTGTTTGCCACGAAGACTCTGAATGCCTAATTTAAAGGTGAACCCCTATGGTCAAGAGTCATTTTTAAGCATTTTGGAGAAAGTACATAAAATTTAGAGTAAAATATTGTTAATCGCATGTACATACTTCAAATGGTTGCGGAAATATAGCTAAGGGATTTTATGCAAATGAATATTGGTGATATTTTTACGTATTTTTTAGTTGAGATGAAGTGAGTGCACGGTACAATATTTGTACTTGAATATGAGAAATAAAAGTGATCAACATAAGAACCATTCCAAGATGATGTACATGTACTCTGTTGACCCTTATAATTAAGATCATCTACCAAATACCTCCTGCACACTTGGCATGAACAAATACAGATGTCTTTTTGTTAACACAATAAAATAGGACTTGGAGAAAATTGTATTGAAGCCGTAATATCTGACTGTGATGTGATGTCAGGCTGATTATGACCATGTTGTCATGGTTGTATAACATCGACAAGTCTGTTGTGCTGGACGTACGTCCTATTGGAATGCACATTACACAACAATTGGTTATAACATCATCATGATGTCAACTAAGGCATTACGTTTGAGCTTTTTGACGTTGATGGCATATTACAATAGAAACGTCATCTGAGACAATGACTATGATTGGTTGCTACAAACAATCATAAACAGACTCCGATGTCTGGTCAGCAGGTCATGGGCTTCGCTGTTTCCAAGAAGGCATGGTAATGGAGGGTTTCGAGTTCATTTGCGTTTAACTTCAACCATTCCCAGAAATAGTAAACCGCTATTAAATGTCAAATATAATCCCTTACAGCAATTTCCCATAAAAAGTAAGAGTGAGTACGTGAGTGAGTAGGATTTAACGTCATTTTCAACATTTTTTCAGTCCTATGACACGACGGTGCCTGCTTGTACCAGAACATGAGAGTGTCCACAGTTCCTAGTATACTGGACACTGATCAGCCCAGCCAGTACAGCACCCGGTCACCCATGCAAGTATTGACCAAGCTCTGCCTCAACGTTGCTTAACTTCAGTGATCTGACGGGAACCGGTGTGCCCATATTGGATGTGGGGACCATTTGGTAGAATCTTTAAACTGATGGGATAAAAAGGTTATTTGACCTGCCTGATTGGAGATAATGCTACCATGGCTACACATGTCAAAGTCACCATAACAACCAAGGTTTTTCACCATCAATTTTCATGTGTGGATCATCCAAAAGTAGCAAATTCAGGGGGGGAAAATGGCTAACATAGAACGTACTGCTCAGTGCACAAAGTTGAGCCAGTAAATAACAATTGATGTACATGTACAATGTAAAAAATGGAAAGTTAGGACTTGGCAAATTCATTTTTACATTGTAAATGAATTTATGGAGGCCATTTTCTTAAATATTTATTCAGGGAATAGTATTACTATTAGAGGTGGATTAGCAACTCTGCTGTTATTCTATAAGTTCAAAGAAGTGTTGATTAGGAGAGAATTCATCCCTTCTTGAGATTTCCAGGTTGGTTGACCTTCACTGACATCATCTTCCCATTACCAAATTCTAAAATAAGAAAGATATTCACAAACTTAACGATGGGTTATTCCACACAGTGATCAGGGTGGGATGGTCTTATAACCAGAGTTCGTACACTACTTTGAAAACCGTAAAAGGCTAGCAAATGACAATTTAGAATTCAAGGCCTTGAAATATAGAAATTTGTACTAAAGACCATGAAAAGACCTTGAAAATGGGAATTCCTGTTCATTGTTATCCATTCAGCTGTCAAGTTGTAGCTCAAAGTTTACTCATCCTTTGCCATCGGAGGGCAAAATTAACCCCATCATAGCGATATATTCTTTAATCACCCAACGTGAATTTCCACGTCTCTTCGAAAGACAATGCATGAACAACTCCTGTATATTTGTTTGAATTTTACAATAGATATTATTTGGAAATTGATATGTACAGCTTCAATGACACTGGAAGTAATGTGCCTTGAAAACAGGAAGTATTACATTGAAAAGGCCTTAAAAATTGGAAGATTCAAGTTGTTCGAACCATGTAACAACATACATGTACAGATTAAATATAGTGAATGTCCAGATTTGGTGCCCTGTAAACTATATACATATTCACGTCTGCGAAGCAAACTTATTTAACTAATTCTTTTTTTTCATATAAATCATCAATGGGAGTCAAACTTGCAAAATCCAATGTCTACTACATGTATATTTTATATCAATGGCGTAGCATTATCTATGTTCCGGGTTGTAAGTTCTACAACCTTAAAGGGGGAACCCAAATGGAAAAAATCAAAATTGTCAAACGAGATATACATGTATGTTTGTGACATGTTTATTCTGAGTAGTTTGGTGTTGATTTCACTGGTTGCAAAGATCTTTCACGTCAGAGATTTGTTCCAAATGTAGTATGCAAATGATGTTTGATGATGTCATGCATTTCAGTCATCAAGAGATAATTAGATAGACAATAATATTTTCTAGATTCTGATTTTTATGCATTCCATTAACATACGGTTTACTGGTAATCTGAGACTTGCACAAACTTCAGGAGCTGCACCGACAACACTGGCAGGTGCATTCACAGAGCGATCTCTCATTGACATGGGATGGGGATTAACTATTGATAACTGGTGTACATGTGGTAAATATGGATCAAATTACATGTACATGTATCTTACTATTTTGAAAAAACAAAAACATTTTGCATGATAATTTTGACAACTTCAGGTCTGAAATACCCCAGTTATCACTGATTTAAAACCTTTTCCATGCTAAACAAATAGGGAAGAGAGTGATTGAATGAACCACTATGCGAACTGACTTTTAAATACACCTGCAGGTGCTATCAGCACTGCTCTTTGTTAAAGGATTAGCTTGAATTTTGTGCTACTGTGAGATTGAATGTCATTTTCGGGACTTGTAGTTTGAGAAATATGACTATGATATTGCAACCTGTAGTTACCAGACATATTTCAGATACATGTACTCTAATAGATACATGATTCTTCAATGAATATGAATCATATAGACCCTTGTTACTACATATTCAATAATTTAGATTTCATAACCCACAGATGTTACAAAATGTAGCCCTTGGTGACCTGTTGCTATGCATGGTTTCCATATATGTGAAAAAGGGAATTTCCCCAAAACAAACTTTCATAGCCTGCACGCTGCTTTCAGTTAGCAATATATGTTTCGAAAAGATCCGATATAAACTTGGCCCATGAATGAGTTGCTTGTATTGAAGGCTGTAAAGACAATAATAAGATTGATGGTCAAACTTAGCATGTATTTCATCCTTCCAATATATTTATTGATATTCTGTGTTCCAGACTGCATGAAATTTGGTGAAGCTTCTCACTTCCATTCTACCAAGGTCAGAGTTTGTAATCTCCTAAACTGTCAGTGTAACACACTGACCATGCTGACTGCACTGGATCAAAATGTGTGGCATGCATCCGCATTCAGTCGTTATCAAGTTCGATTGACACAGAAAGCTTGTATCTGCATGTGAGAGAGATGGAGAATGCATTCAATATAGATTACAGAATTAAGGAAGAATAAATTAGATGCTCAACTATTCCACTCCATTTAGTAACGGATAATGCTGATTGGCCGAGAGCCATCTGCACAAAAGATGTACATCACAGTTTTTACCACAGTGCAATCAGAGGGTATTGTGTATCAGACAGTAGACATGGTAGAAGGTATATACAATCTCTTGCCATGAAAATGCTCACTTCCAATGTAGAGCTTTGCACAATTTCATTGTTTCTTTCAGGACATTGTCGATTCCACTCCAACAGATATATTGAACAACCGGGGAGTTGTTAAGAGCAACTTTATGGTCGCAAGAAAAAGGCTGTTCGGAAACTTTCACATTGAGGGGTTCTCCATTCAGCGGGATCAAAGATTACTGACACATGTACATGTACAAATGTGCTAGACACACTGTCCCTCCAGTCAAAGCCTATCTACCCTGCAGTCATGAAACTGATGAACTTATCTACAAACAGCCGCCCACCTAAGGTTATGTGGGACAACCTGTCACCCCTGCTGTGGGGAATACCTCCAGTTCAGGTGACTATAGGACATACTGTGAAGTTGGACCAGACCATTCCTGTGTATCCAACCACAAGGGGGAGCCGGTCGTCCAATCAGCCTTGCCCATACCCCCAGCCAAATTTTGAAGTTCGAGTCTTGCCTCCGGGGAAACTAATTAGCTTTCTTGTCACCTGGCACCGGACATCAATTTTGAAGGTGAGTTCCATTATAAAATACTTACATGTAGCTATAGTCATATCTTGATACTAATTTTGAAGCTGAACTTGAACCCATTTTCATATATTTATATTCAGTTAATTTATAGATAGTTTATTGCGAAGAACTGTGCCCCAGAAGGGCTAAAACGCATAGATGCATACATATATACAGACATAAGCTTACATAATATACATAGTAAATAATAGATAGGGTACACATACTAAAATACCTCATTAAAACTTGATGATGGATAAGCTTATATAATCTTATTTGGCTGTACATATTGGCGCGGATATATATTCATATATTACAACTTTAGACAATGGTAATGGTATTCCGTTTCATGGCGATATATACAATATACAATTTATTTTACTTTACAAGTAATCGCTCCCACTCTCCATCACTCTCCTAATTTTTTCTTCAGGAGAGCGTTTGATCACTCTCCTCAAAATTGCCAGTGCAATGGAGAGTGATATTGGAGAGAGTGATCACTCACGCAAAAACAGAATCCAGGAGAGTGATCAACTGCTCTCGCAGATTTTACAAACACGAGAGACTGATTCAGATAAGCTTGGTGTGTTTTGATCTCCTGCTGCTGGTGGGCATGATTACTGCCATATACTTGATTCAACCCATTCCATGGTTACATGTACCATGATTGTACTATCATTATATGGTCATCATTGTATGTTATTGCAAGTAACAGCAGCCTGTACACAACTGAGAACTCTATTAAAGTAACAGCAGGTGTGGATCCACACACTCTTTTACAGTGTTGGACTGAATACTAATACAAAACTTTTACCTATTTTTTTCTTCTGAAATACATGTAAATTTCTCTAGAATATTCAATTTATAGTTATGATGATTTCCAGAAACCTAGATGGACTTGGAATTTCCATTCCTGAACACTCAAGGGACACACTTGTATAAGTAATACATTATCATCTATCTAAGTGATTCTTTAGGATTCCTAGTGAATATATATTTTTTCATTTTCTTTATTGATATTCAAGCTTTATGTTACCTTGCATGAATTGAAAAGATATATTTCTATGTTCTTAAAAGGACATATTGCCAGATTTT
>JAVTVY010050697.1:0-28267 GCA_036873755.1 Hanleya hanleyi | reverse complement strand
CGACTGATGATAAATTTGGCCGATATGAGAAAAGAAAAGTTATTCAAAATAGTTTAATAATATTTTTTATCAGAATATCTATCTTATATGTTCTTCTGTGCTATCCGTAAAATTATCTTGCATCTTTCTCTTTTGTTTTCAAATTAGACAAATTTTTAGTATTATGTAACTATTGAACAAGAATGGGACAATAAGTTTCTCATTATCGGTACTTTTCTCCGTGATATCTACACAAGGGACAGAATTCCGCAATACAATTTGAGGATAAAAAACATATTATGAGAAAGTCTTTTTTATACCATCCAGGATAATATTGATTTAGTATTTTCTCAACTATTTGTTCTTTCGTAAGACCCACCCGATTCAATTTTAAGAGATGTGACATTTTATATATACAGTCACTTGTAAATCGGGACAGTACGTAAATCGGGACATTTCCGGTATTTCCGCGTTGTTTTCGCGAGCGAGCGGGTGATTTCGAATGATGACGCCACCAGCGTGGGTGATGTCGTCTGCTGTCGGATTCCCCGTGTTTTCCCGAGCGTGCGGTAAGTTTCACTCACAAAACTATACAATGTTTTGAGGGGGGGCTATTTAGTAGTGACGTCGAAAAAGTCAGGCTTAGGTTTACTGGTTGTGTTGAGTGTTATATTATTGGAATGGTATTGATTAAATCATATAAGATCGGATTATAATAATAATAGGATAATAATGTTGTTGAAATTACTTCATTTTCCATTTTTAATTTCAGATATCCTTGGCCACGTTACTTTAACATCGACATAGAGCACATAATATTGGCACAGATCCTGAGAGAGAAGTCTGATCTAATTTATCGTATACTGAAATGTCACCCAAAGGTTTACAATCTACGAGCTGGCGTTATGATCCCTTCTCACGGGAACTGAAAAGTACTGATTATTTTACAAACTACACTTGTAGCCCACTTCAATTGAATATCAGGAAACTGACAGGTTTGCAAGTTTGTTCACCAAAAATTCAATATACAGCCTGGACTTCCCATCAGTCGACAATGCAGGATTCGTCAGTCTATGGAGCTGAATCCCCATGTAGCCACGGAGCCGTTTCTCCATCGTTCAACCGACGTTTGTCTCCATGGCCTGAACTGGCGTGAGCTCACAGAGCCGAGACTTAATCAGCGTTCGGATTATTTTGTGAGGAATGATCTTTCTCACGAAATAATCTAAATCCATTTCAATAAAACTGACAGTTAAAGAAGGTGATATAACATTATTCTTTGTATTCCGCTTCTATATTCTATGTCTCATTGTCGCTTTGTAGTGAATGTCAATATTTCCTCTAAGTACTATTATAATGCATTATTAGCTTTCCGATGATTAAGTTTTAATCAGTCTTTGCCTAATTCAACATTAAAGAAGCAAATCCGGGTTTGTGAAATGAATGTGTAATGGTCTTAATCGACTCCCGAAGATGACATTTTTTTGTCATTCATTAAGTGAGACATTTCGTAGTTTTGGGGGAATTTGAAATTAATTGTTCGCCAGGTTCAATCTAAATCGTCCGTTTGAACTCTTTCAGAAATATAAGATTCTA
The DNA here is from genome assembly GCA_036873755.1 of Hanleya hanleyi. NCBI lineage: Eukaryota > Metazoa > Mollusca > Polyplacophora > Lepidopleurida > Hanleyidae > Hanleya > Hanleya hanleyi. Next base: position 26,692 of record JAVTVY010050697.1, on the reverse strand, counting down.
CTCAAGAGAAAGAATGGTGTGGATTCATTGCGAAGTGATGGTTCAGTTTTACACTTCATGTTGGGAGTCCAAAGCAGTTTATCAAACATGTGGAGTGTATATACTGGAAATTGTCGTCCCGAACATACTAGTTCACGACGGGTCCTTCACGACAGCCACATGGGCCGTGGAAGGATCTGGAATTATCCTCAAGAATCCGACACTGACGATTGCGAATCAATCACAAACAAGTTGATCTCGAAAGTGTAGCATTTTGGTGAGGGAGGGGGACTATGAGTAAGATTAAAAAACTGTAAAAGAAAACCTTGAGCCATCTTGATCTGATCTTCCAGGCTTGGTATGTCGCACAGCCACATATTTTATCCCATATGTACTCACCTGTTTTACCTCATTTCGAACAGAATAGTGCATTTGGTATGTATCGAGTCAACCAGTATATCCATGGCAAAGAGAGAATCCACATTTTATCAAACTGTAAAATTAGATCCTTCTATATAAATTGTGAATGTACCAGTATATCCATCTGGATTATTTCAGAGAGATACTACTGGAGAATTTTTCACCCCATGAGGGCCCCCCCATGAGGAGAAATTCACTAAACATGCATAAATTTTATCTGTACTCTAATAGTTATTGAATGACGAATCGTTTATCTATCTAAACATGAAGGTATCCAATTGATCTAACACAAATCATACAATAAGAAAATGTCAAATAACACTTGGAATAATCACGAAGACCTCCCCCCCCCAGTCGCTGCCGATTACCTGGTTTGACCCATTTGCTGGTCGTCATCTAGCTTCTCTTGGGACTGAAAATATACTATACCATTAATATTCTAACTGCCAGTTTATTAATTTTTTACTCGAAACATTTTATTTACAAACAGAAAGCAAAAATAAAAAAAATGGTGCACATCCAAACTTGCCACCACACATGAAATATATGGACTGTTCCCGTATTGGATTATCGACCATTTCCATTTCATGCACCATCATGTAAGTGCTCCATTGAAAATGCTTCGATTGTTTCGCTTTTAGAGCTATCATTGGTTTTAACCTTATATTTGTTAAAGACGAAGCTGAAATAAATCCCATTTTTCATATCGACATCCCACTATAAATACGGCGACGAAGCAGTTTTCCGTGAATTTTAAAAATTTCTCCGCTCATTCATCAACTTCGACAGATGATCAAAATCTGAAAATATAACGTATATATATTAGTACAGATGTGTTATTTTCAATTGCCACTGGATAAATGTTATGAAAGGGAATAGAAACGAAAATATGATGCAAAGAATATGCATGGAATTTAGCTAGACGAACAGATATTGGGGTGATCGGGTATATAATTATTTTAGAGTCGAAAAACGGGATTCAGTTTCTTAATTTGAGGCTTAATTGAAAGTGTATCTATTATTGTATTGGTAATATCCTATTACCTCGTAATGGGTATTAGATCTACATGTACCCCAGGTGAAATGTTGTTCTTTTATTCCTTTGTTTTGTTACCGTAATTGGCTCATAATGTAATGGGCGTAGTAGGCCTAGTACAAAAAAAATTAATTCAGTCTCCGGGACCGGGACCAAACCGTTAAAAAAAACAAAAACAAAAGAGCTGTAACAGATTAAAACACAACACCTTGGGACAACAAGCCGTGTAGTTGTTATTGTATTATTTTGATGATCAATTCATCTGCAATCACAAATTCCGTTGGCTAGGGAAATTAACGCTACAGGTGATCACACGTCGTACCGTCCGAAGGACTAACAAAGTGCGTGGAGCGGCTGTTTTCATGTAGGGGCATAGCTCTGCAGGGTCAAAGTTCGCACAGTTGACGATGTTAGTTCCAATTCCAGAAATTGCGGGGACTTTTGTATCGGCATAATTAATGTAGAGATGACAATTGAACATGTTATAAGCCCCACTGATTCCAGACAGGGAATTAAGGATGTGTTTTGTTCATAATTTAACTCGGGTGAAAACAAATCAACACAGACAAACCTATAAACCTTTAATTACACAAAGCGGCAACATTTCACGACGTTTTATTGACTATTGATACATCTTTCGCGAAAGATACAACTTTCGGGAAAGATAGAAAGAGACTTGAAACTATGACACGAAACCACTCAATTTCTTGACGTCGAGCTTTGGCGAAAGCAGTGCGTGAGCTAACGGGAATCTGGGACTTTTAGTTGCTGGTCGTAGAACGTTCGGGTGCATCAGAACGTTCAGGTACTTCAAAACGTTCGGGTGCTTTCATGCTGAACGTTCCTGGTAGGCGGAACGTTCTTGCCGAACGTTCCGAGTTACTGGAACGTTCAACAGTGGGCATTCTCTTGTTCCACTGGAACAAAAATCGCGTTCTGATTTTTGCTACGCTCCCTTAGGGCCTACAGCCTTGATGTGGGATGTCATATTGTGTCGTACTTCACACAACAATTGGCTGTGATGATATCATCACGATGTCAACAAATGTGTTAACTTTGTGGCGTTGTTGGTGTTACAATAAAAATGTAAAAGCAGGGACCCATTATGGGGACCATTAGAACATGAAGGACTTTCAATAACATCTGTGATGTTCTTCTGAGAAGTTTTCCCAGGTTCACAACACTCGCATATACTGATACTGCTTGCATGGTATTGATGATTTAAATTGACACTGCTTGGTATTAAAGTTGGATTGTTCATGCTCCACTCACTGCCATATTGTTGAAGATTTTTGGTAGGGGTACTTTCTTGTTTCCCTGACAGATCAGAGCTTGGATCAAGTCCATTACTGTTTGCTAGTGGCTGGTCTGGTTGGAGGAAAGATCTCCCTTACTGAGCAGATTGCCTCCAGATCTGCCACTGTTTTATCTCTGCATCATCACTTAGCACTGCCAGACTGCTTCAGAGGAAACTGGAGGTCAAAGGTCAGAGTTTGAGCACTGGAGTTCTGGCCAGCTGAGGTCACTTAGGTCATCATTGCAATGCTGTTGTATTTGTGAGGTCAAAGTTCAGAGGTCAAAGGCTGTGGGAACCACAAACTTGATGGTGTTTTTACAGGGTATTGTACAAATGTTAATTCACAATGGAGAATACAGCATTTCCATCTGGTTTCTGCATCATATCATTAATTGAAACAGTCAATCACCGATGGATTTACTTCTAAATCTGTGGGTTTTCTTTCATAATGACTAATTTAGTTGATTATTTAATTGGGATGTCCAAAATTGATGGTTTGGAACTTCCAGGGCTTTGTCCTACATTTCAACAATATAAGACCACTGTTGTTTAGAAACTAATTAGCAGTGCATCCAGTATATTCCCCAACACAGATATGTGATTTAGCATTCCATAATAGCCACAGCCAGCCAGCTAAATAGCCATATTAGCACAGGTTACATACATGCATTATACATGTATATTTTTACTGGAACTGAATTACTTCTAAAGGCCATCTATAATACTATGTGCGTTTCAGGTAACGAGTTTCATTAAAAGGTGGGAAGGTAGATTTAGGGAATGTCTTTTTCTTTATTAATATCATTTTTTGGGGGCTTTTTTGGCAATTGTGGAATGTCAAACTCTTTCAGAAGGAAAATTTCAATTTTATTGTACTATACATGTACATATATCATCCATGTATAGATGGATTTACTTTTATCTTCCATGTTAAATGTATTAATGTAACAACTATCTTGACATACGTCATAGCTATCTAGACCAGTGGATATTCCATGTTGGCACAAAAATAAAAATAAACAAAGATGATCGAGGCCTACTCTAAAATTGAACAAATATTTTAGTCCCCTGAAACACAATTTTTTTATGGCTGGCCTTATCTAATTATAGATACACAACATATTTTCCATCTTGGCCTTTTTATGGTTAAAAAAAACAAAACAACAAAAAACAACAACTGCCATCTCCTCCTCCTCCTCCTATACAGCTATTGCTGTTTTTCCATACCTGGCAGTAATGATACATGCTGGGCCTTTGATCTATTATAACCTAGGGTACATAGGTGTATAGTACATTCGGATACATAGAGATATACACACATGTCTGACATGTTTCCTTCCTGCAGTTCAGCCCACTACTTTTGTAAAACACATGTCTTACTGAATCTCCATGCCCTTTAACTGTCTCTCCTATCTTATAGAATTTGTCTGTCTGGTCGATGCTACGCCTACATGTAACGAGGCTCTTGATGGATGGGTGCTGTACCAGACCAGTATTTTGCAGTTTACGATCTCTTGTGTTTGTAAAATTTGCGAGAGCTTTTGATTACTCTCCTAGATTTTGTATTGCGAGAGTGATCACTGTATAGTCAGGGCTTCAGATTACATCCTCGATACAACGTTAAATGGTGTGCTCAAATTAGGATACGCTCAATTTAGAGACCAAATTTGAGTCAAAGCCTTCCTATCTTGCCAGAATCTGGGGACTTGGGACATTTCACTGCCTAAACATTTTTTGCCATGCCGACAGTGACTTAGCTAGTGACCCGTCCGCCCGTCAGTTTGGACGGGAGACTTTTTCAAACGACCGAAAATGACGTGCAGACGAGAACTCGTGACGGGCGGAATAATCAGATTAATTCAATAAAATAGGCGGGCAATATACTCAAATAGCCCCTTTAATCAGCGTAAGCTAATTCTTCGTTTCATTATTAACATCGTTGGTTTGTTTCACGTCTCTTCTGGTCGGGCAGCATGACTAACGTGCATAGAATTTCCCCCAACTCGTGCTCCATGTTGATGGTGTTTAATACCGCTCCATCGCTCGTATCCGAGGGCTCCCGATTTGCGAATGAACTTGCGTGAGAGAACGCGAGACACTATCAATCACCACTGGCACTGCGCCTTGCTAATGGCGGATGAGTGAGTGAGTGAGTTGGACGGACACTTTCTGAATTCTGGCTAACACCCTGCATGCCGACTAGAGGTTCTGCCCAAATTTAGCATAATTTAAAGCCTGGATTGCAAGAGTGGGACATACTTATCGGTTTTACTCTCAATTACCCCGTGTGGTTTCTGGGTGTGAGAAGGAATAGGAACCAACATCGTGATATGACTAAAGTAGTGTTGAAAGCGATGTTAAATCATATTAACTCACTCACTCCTTACTCTCAATCACTTTTGCATTTTCATTTTGCAAGAGAGTGATCAATTACTCTCCTGAGGGGAAACAGGTTAGGGGAAACCTCTCTCTAAAAATGGAGGTAAAAAAGGTCGTTTTTGTTTGATAACTTTTGACTTACTCATCACGCTACAAAATCTTCAGGCGACTTACTTTAAATATTGTTACATGCCGGAACAGTGGTTTTCCAATGAAAGTGTGCATAGTCTAATTGTTAACAGAGAACAAAACAGGTCGTCTATTCTTATGCAAATTAGATAGACGATAGACGACAATTTGTTTTTTTCAATACCATCCGATGCGGATAAATATATCCATGGTCGCCTATGGCGGATGTTTCTATCTTCGATATATCATTGAATTTATTGGTCAAAAATGACCTTTTTTACCTCCATTTTTAGAGAGAGGTTTTCCTTAACCTGGAAAAGTTAGGCGAGTGATGGAGAAGGAGAGGTATTGATCACTCTCCTTAAAAACGAGAGATTGAGTTTACGCCCCAAATAGTTCGAGAGAATAAAAGGCAAAATATTCATGTTTAGCCCATGAATCAAATGCCAGTGGTATTTTCAGACATAATTTAATAATATTTCACATAGGTTAATTGAGATGTGATGAAAATAAATATTGAAAATTCATAAAACTGAAAATTCAAAACTATAATAAAAGACATGTGTACATGTAGATGTTATAGGCTTTCATCTTTTCATTTCAAAGCTATACTTCTATACAAATAAGTTCCTTGAGGGGCATTTTAAACTTTGGAAACTACATGTAATAACTTAACTACTAATTATGAATAACAACTTTGCTTATGACCTCCTCACTCCCAGATATGTATACAAATACACTATAACTCCTGGCTGCTTGTTCCCATGATGTGTTGAAATGGGAGCTCTCAAAATGACAGGTTTTGATTGGCTGTCAGTCAGAATGATTAAAAGATGTTCTTTGATTATAACTCATTTGGGGGTCTGGGAAATAAACTGACTATAAACCCTACCAGTAAATGGGGAAAACAGCTGGACTGGTGTGCAGAGGGTACTGACCAGCCTGATGTCTCTGTAATATTAATTGAAAATTTCCAGCCCATGGGAAATGGATACTATGAACTGACCACTTTCATAGTGATACACATGTATCTGTAATATTTATCTGTAATAAGGAAAGAAAGAACAGTTTGCAGTCTTGATTTGCATTGGCTTAATTATATTATGCTACAACATTTATTTTAAACAAAGTGACTGGTGACCTGCTGCACAACAGGTGACAGTGCCTGGTTCCTAATTTCACGTTCATATTTTCCCATTGCTGCCTGTGTTTACACCATAGGGAATAATTTCAACTAAGTTGTAGTAACAGTGGTGTTAGTTTGCATATCTTGAACTTAAATTTTTCAAAATGAATAAAGTAGCAGAAATGAAGGAGTAGAGAAAGACACACAACAGATCATGCGTCTTGGTCTACAACCATTGTTCAATTATTTCAAATTCATATTGGAGAAACATTGATACCATTGAAATTGGACAAGGAAATAGTGCAATATTATGAATATGTAGATGTGCATTATTGATAGTCTTCAAGTACATAATGTTAAAGGTGAAATGCAAAGATTTCTAGATTCTTTTTATTATATTTTATATATGTTGAATATATAATGATAGAAATATTGGTTTATCTATTTGGTTTGGTCTGATTTGAAGTAATTTTGTCCGTTGAAAGCTTTTCAAAGGTTACATGTAGTACCCAAGCCCACCTGAATTCGGATTCTCAACTGTCGTCACTTAAATTTCCTTAATTGTGATGTTCTGTCGTATCAGCCAACCGAAGATTTAGCTTTACAGTGTGGATGTCTGACCAGGCAGTTTAGTGTGATGTCATAAACCTGCGTCAAACAAGGGCAGATAAGCATTGCGGATTTCATTTCTTGAGATAGCAACTTTTCCAAAGCTGCTAGGAGACAAAATACTTCTAATAAAACCAAATAAAGTAGATAGGCTGACATTTTCATCATTAAGTACCCCTTGAAGAAAATGAAAATGAAAATATGAAAACCTTTGCATAATTTCACATCAAATAGAAAAAGGTATTGTACTTGTCCATTTTGAGTACATCATAAGTTACACATTAGTAACAGTTGTGCAGAGGTCAAGACGAGAAATTGAGCGAATTAATCTTTATTACAACTTTCAGAATATCTCGCTCCTTGAGATCATATACTCACAACATTATACCCTGTGGCGCGAATTGACAGATTTGTTTCTTATCCGACATGACATTTCTGGCAGTTTTATATACAGTGTCAAATTCTGTTCTGGTAAGATTAGAATTGGGCTGTCAATTGGTAAATTTACACTCAAACAGAAGTGAATGGAAGTGTATGAAATATTAGAATTCTATTGGTTAAATACTTCTTTCAGTAAACAAACAGCTTATCCGATTGGCTGCATTCAAATCATGTGATAAACATACCAGACTGCTCCACTGGATATGTTTAGGCCAAACTAATCCATCGATCAATAGTGTCAAGATTTTACCTCCCCCCAAGTGTTTATACCTCTTCTAAATAATTATAAATAGCTTGGCAGTAAATTCTGAGAGCATAGGAAAAAAATCTATTAAATTTATAAGGAAGTTTGTTCTTGTGTTACATGGGGGTTGATTATAGGTGGAGTTTTACAAGACTGAACAAGATCAGCATTGCCATAAAAAGACCAACATTTATCAGTTTAAAGTTGAGTGGTTTGTGTCCTTCTTTCACCATCTCGGACTGACCCGTAAATATACAAATGAAGCAATAGCAGTATAGGGTGTAGGGTATATATATCTGCTCTATGCAGATAAGAAAACCCTGGTTCTTCTGTTGATCTGTGTTTGTCAGGTGAATATTATGAATTTGTAGACTGTCATCACTTACTCAATAATACATACAGTTTATATGTACATATCTCTGCATTCAATCATTCCCCCTCCCACCTTTTCATCAAAACCAGGTCTATTCATAATTCAAAACCTCACTCACTCATGTGAAAGAAACAGACAAAGACTCCAGAAACATTTGTACAGTGGTACGGCATTGAATTGTCGTGCCGGGACAAGTAAGTATAACTTACCGGTCCTGGTGGTCAGGATGGCACCGACCTCTGGTGTGTATCCTCAGTAATCCAAAACCCAAGAACCTCAAATACAGCCAAGCCAACTCTTATATAGTACATATATGCTCGATCCCGGGCTCTATAGTATAGTCACAGGCCGTACAAGCCAAAACCGGTTGACCTGGTTATTAGTTGTCCTTCATGACGAACTATGCGAAACCACTGAGCACTACACACTTCCCTGTTTTAAAAAAGGACGTTCTCGCAAAGTTTACATTAAAACTGACGAAGCCTTATAAAACACGGCAACACACCACACATACAGTTAACTCTTTCCCCCATAGACTTGTGGGGAATTTTCTCTCTCTGACCCATAACAGATTTGTAATGGCGTAGCTCTTTAACCCATTGACTGATTTCAATTTTCACACGTTTCCAGCGATGTAAAATATCCCGTTTTATGTCCCATGTCATGTGGAAAAATATTTACCAATGGTCTCCCACAGGCCCATTCTACGTAATTTGTTCACGTTTTATATCAATATCAGCAACGTTTAATCTAAAAATAAGTAATCTTGCGAAAAAATGTTTTGTGTTTGCTTTCCATCTGTTGGAAATCACGAAAAGCGAAGAAATTGTCGCATTTTAGCTGCGTTTTGCAGCGTTCTGTTGTTGTTCTGCTGCAATTCCTGTATTATCGCATACCATTGTAAAGCTTATTTTCCGTACATTCGGGATTTCGCAGTTACATCATGAGATGGCAGGTATAGAACGAGCTATAACTGAAAAAGTCCCATATACTTCCTTGAAGGAGAACGAAGGCTGGTAACAAGGTGAAGTAAAACCGCATCACTCATTGGCCCATGGTTGAGCGACCTTGAGCGACCTTTTCTGAGGCCCCGCGTGATTGGTGCAGTCGGTTTTTTGCGCGTGGTCGCCATGGCCAGGGGTCCACGAAACCGCCACGAAACACAGCGGGGCCAAAGAATGGCGGACAAATTTAAAACGGGAGATCAACAGGTCCCGGGAAATGTTTATAATAAACTCAGATGGGCAGATTTGACGAGCTAGTCATCAAGGTTAGATACTTTGGTAGTTTATGCTCGCGTTACGTGAAATTTTCAGGAATATGGAAGCAGATTTTACTATTTCTCGAACGTTTATCTTAGATCATACCAAACTCATTTGGTGTTGAATCGCGCATTTTCCGTCAATTATTTTTCTTCCTCTCCTGATTTCATTTTACCCGTATTACAAAACAAACCAACCGTATACTAGTCAGATTTATTTAAATTTTGGCTTTCTGAAAATGTATAGTTTTAATAATGTTTCACTCAAAGTAAACGCGAAAAAATTGCAAAGTAATCCATAACATGGGAACTCAGTGACACGTCAAAATGCGTCTTCATGGGTTTGGCGAACATCCGTCAAAATGCGTCTTCATGGGTTAGGCGAACATGCGTCAAAACTCGCTTATATGGGGGAAAGAGTTAATCAACCAAGAAACGTTAAAGGAACAAATATGGTTAAGATCTGCAGTGGAGACCAGACCAAACAGGATACAATTTGATAGTGCCAAAAGGGCGATATTCCGGTGTTTCGGTTGACAAACCTACCATTTCGCACGTTAACCCTACGCCTAACATAGATAGACGCCACAAACACAATAGAAGGTTAGCGGACACAGGGGGTTATTCTTCTGTCCCAGTGGCTACTCTGGGCTCCGGGCAGACACAGAATCGCCAATATTAGTAGAAAGCGGGTTCACAAAGCTAAAAAATACTAAAATCCCAGCATAAGGCTAGATTACCCACTGAATATTTCGTGCGGATAGGCTTTGAAACAGAATATTTGAAGAATAGTTTCCCGGACACACCAAAGGTAGCGAATTTCCAAATCAATGGAATGGTCTCCTTACAGTTTGCGGACATGTGGTCATCATTCCGAAATAAGAGCGAGTAAAACAAGTCAATTGAAACATGAAAGTTAAATAACATGTACTAATCCCGCTCAACCGTAGACCGCGCGAGGTCAAGCTATCACCTGCCAAACACTTCTAAACTGTGGCACGTGTTTTACAGGGTGAAGCGATCATTGACTCTGCAATATCAATTTGGTGCAGCTCTACATGTAGGATAAGCAATAAAAACAAATTGCTTGCTAGTAAAACCAATTAATAAATAGAAATCAGTCAACAGATTAAGATACGAATTATTTACATCCGGCACGATTAAGGGATATGTGTTCCAGCTTTGTCAACATAACATTAGGCCTACTCTGCACTACATCTCCAAATACAGAAAAGGAGATTTTGACCTGTGGGGCCAAAAGTCAGACCGCCCGAGGAGTCACAGGGCACACACAGGAAATACACAGGTGTAAATACGCCGAAAAGTAGTGCATTAAACTACCTAAATTTTGAACTGGAATGCTACCATTCCAACTTGCAACACCATTCTGCATTGCTATAAATGTACGACTATGAGGTTATGCCGTCAATCATACCACGACAAACACCATAATCCTCCGCCACACAAGAGACATGAACCCACATATCCTCATGTCAAGGAATCATAAAATCACGAGTCCACCTATCCACCAGGGAAGGTACACTACTATAAAATGTACACATTTGCACTTAAAACAGCCTACTTTTCCAAGATTCTGAAAAGTGCGCTACAAGTTTATGATGCCACGCATACCCATAGCCCATCCTCTTTATCAGAGAGATGTGCTACCTTTCCCGTAAGGGAATGATTCATAATATTACACTCCCTTCCCTCAAGAAATACTGAAGGACCAAATTAAAAATCCAGCTGGCAAGCCAAGAATTTCGACGGGGCAGAGCTATTCTCCGCCCTGTCAGATCACAATTATGAAATAAACCCTACCACTAACTAGGTGGGGGCAAAGCTATTACCCGCCCTCAAAATAAAAATAAAAAATAGACCCCGGCAACGGTTGAGCTATCACCCTCCGTTACCGGAATACTAGCTATTAATTTACAAATTCCCTAACAATTTAAAATTTATTGTTAATGCGAAAAAATAGTACCTCACTCCTTTTCATATTCCTATCACCATCCCTAACAATTTTTAAGAACCCAAATCTCCCCAAAACATTCTAAACCCTAACAATTTGGAATTTTGATATGTCCTGATATAATTTAGAATTTTGCAGGTCCCGCAATTTGGAAATTTAGCGGGAGTCCATACATCCTGCAAGCACTCCCCCACGTGGTGTCATTTACCAGCCCGATCTCCCCAGCGTATAACTGGAAAAACCCAACATTCAATCTTAACACGACCCGAGGGAAAGCCTGAATGCAAGGTATGGTATCCCCCTCCCTCCCTACAAAACAGTGGACAAATCCGGCGACCTTTTAGGCGATATTCCAAGAGGATACAGATAGTGATCTCTATATAAAATACAGATACACATGATCAGCTTGATTCTCAACTGTTGACTTCCAGTCCAATTCAAAACAACTATCACGAATCCTAAATTTAAGATGTATTTATAATCCCTAAAACCCTTTTATAATTTTTTTCGGATGTAAACACCCTAAAACCAACACTAAAATCACTTTTTTTTTTGTATTATAAACCCTAAAACCATCAATAAACTCAAATCATCCGGTCAGCCAAATTAACCAGAGACCTCAGTCCGGTCAATTTTCATACAAATATCTACACGAGCAAATAACCTGACGAAGTCGAAACCGAGCTCTACGGGCCCAAGCGTATCTGCGGGCATTCAGCTTGTGCCGGAACACAAGGACATCTGAACATGCAGGAACGTTGGTTACCGGCGATGGACCAAACATTTTTTGAGGTCTCGGCGTGTCACGCCTAAAGTATGGTGGACTGGAATGCATCACATCCCTCACTTGTTCACTTGCCGAATCCATCTTAGCCGCCACGTGAACACTAAAATCCTCGAGAACAGAATGATTGGACGATGCATTTTGGCTCCATGGTTCACTTAAATCAGCCGGTTCCTTTACAACCGAAACTGAAATGTCAACATGATCTCTTAACCAGCCAACTTCAGTCCCGGAACTGGAAAGAGGAATTTGGTCAGAACTGAATACATTTTGTTCCACTGACCCACTTCCGGAATTAACATTCAAAACAAAATCTTTCGAATTTTGGCCCTGTTTTCCAATACGGGTCGAGTTAGTTTAAATTAGTTGTATTACCGACACCATCAGAGTGTACCCTGTTATCCGGCTCATTTGGGCTGTAGTAGTCTGGTCTGGTGGGACAGAATACATTTCCAGGAGAATTATTTCTAGGACTTTCGAGGAACCTAGATTGATTGGGGTAAACTACCTGTTCTAGCCGTTCTAATTTAGCTAATAAAATTTCCTCAGTCACCCCTCCCCTTGAGATTAACTGCTGTTCAAGGAATTTATTACGTTCTTTTTCCCTGGCTAAATTTTCTTTTTCCCTGGCTAAATTTTGCGTAAGCATATCGATATGCTGTTTACGCTGAGCTAGTTCAATCCTTTGCATTTCATAATCCATTCTTGTCTCAATAGCATCAAGCCGTCTTACCAAATTTTCTTTTTCCCTGGCTAAATTTTGCGTAAGCACATCGATATGCCGTTTACGCTGAGCTATTTCGATCCTTTGCATTTGATAATCCATTCTTTTCTCAATAGCATCAAGCCTTCTTACCATACGCCATGCGTCCAAACCAGATGATGGAATATAAATCAAATGCAAACTCTCTAAATTCTGGAAGAATTGCAAATCCATAGCAGTTTCAAAACTAATCCTTTCCAATGTAAATTGTGATGGAGGAGTATGCCACCGCAAGTTCAATATTGCATCAATATGGTCTTGATTCAATCCTTCAATGGTGCTCAACTCTTCCCTCTTAGCCGTACATAAATTCACTGGAGCCATTGCCATACCAAGATAGAGACTCCAAGTGGAATATCAAAGGTCGAGTAAATTAAAGATTTAAATACACCGACAAAATCTATATCGTTCCTATAGGACCTAGAACCCCGTTACACGAATCAAATCTTAATTACCTGATGCTTTAATCCATGCAGACAATCAAGTGTAGGCTAAATGATGTAGAAATGTATATTACACCAGATGCATGTACGCAGTATGTAAATGGAGACAGAACAGTCTGCAAAGTCGGAAATGCAAAGATGTCAATGTACTGTAACAATGCACAATACCAAGACATTATACTTGCAAATCAGTATTGAATCCACGAATCAAAAATATTTTCCCGTAAAGAGGACATTATTGGACCTTGGAAGTATTCCATCAACATCAAAATCAGAAGGAAATAGCTGTATCAACAAATGCCAAAAATGCTGGACTGTACTTGTCCTTGATAAGTTTATGTTAATACCAAAAATGTTGGACAGTGGTTGTCCTTGGTGAGTTCATACTGTTGAACGTGAAAATACGATCAAGAAGTAAAATGGAACCAAGGAAGGAAAACCATGTGCATCCAGTGACCAAACCGCTTGGTTGGTTGTAAGCTGTAGTTGGACAAAGAAAACAAAACAATGCAATTTGAATGTCCAGCCAAAGAGTGACCTAAATTGACTGAATGGACAGCGGTCACCCGAGTGTATACCCAATACCGTGAAATGTGTTATGGTCTCGAATAACGCGACACGAAATAAACATGAATGTAGATTACAAAAGCTACACATAAATCACGTTCAGCTTACCTGGGTTGTATATAGAAATACGGCAAACAATTTGGAATTTACAGGCAGAAAACCAAAACGTTTCCAGAAGTAGAGAATATAATTTCACCAGAAAACCAATAAAATTTCACTGGCAGAATTGCATTTATTTCAACAAACTATCACATTTATTCTCAAACTACGCTAACCTAACTTTTTTGAAAACCGGCCAAAATTACACGAAGCCTATGATGAACCCGTGCAGGAATACCACGTGTCAGTTTGCAGATCAAAAGACATGCAATTAATTTTGAAAAATACGAAATTCTCGGCAAAATGTCGAGAAACTATGCCATCAAAAGCTTACAATCTAACATCCTAATAAACAAAGAAAAATCACGCTGCGTAACCTGTAAGCCCACAGAGTGAATCGCACGGGGACGCCGCTTAGAGAAACACGTGCCTGTCAGTCTTTCTCCCCGGGCGAACAAAATGCACGGATCTGAATAATTCTCCGCAAATTTACACAACCAAATCCTCCTCCACTTACATGAACAGTTGGAAAAGGGCTATATCAACTGTCGCTCAACATGAGAAGGAATGATTCATAGATTCAAACATAATATAGCATGGAATATAATCGACAAAATCTATTAACCAGCCGATCACATTCTGTAGGCAAAACAATGCTTTACAAAATCTGTTAACCAGCAAAGCATATACAAATTCTGCTAGTGTTTTACAGAGTCTATTAACCCGCAAAACACTCACGGAATCCTACGAATAAATATCCATTCATGCTATACCACGAAACAGACTGCACCGAATCATTACAAGCAAATACATCTGCACGGGAGACGGTCACAGTGAAACACCACGTGAAGATATAATTTTGAATTTTTAAAACGATAAATTTCCCGACAAATAGTCGGAAAAGGGGTATCTTGGGTTCTTGGATAATTTTCGCCGCTATCGCCCGGCAAAGTCTGTTAACCTGTCGAGCGATACAAACGCCAAAACAATAGAGGATGAATCAGTTCACCGTCGAACCCACCATCTCTCACCAACACGTGAAAAATGGCGTAAATTTCGACGGTGATTATTTCATCACGAAACAACAGGCGCCCGAATTATTTCTGACACCAATGTCGTGCCGGGACAAGTAAGTATAACTTACCGGTCCTGGTGGTCAGGATGGCACCGACCTCTGGTGTGTATCCTCAGTAATCCAAAACCCAAGAACCTCAAATACAGCCAAGCCAACTCTTATATAGTACATATATGCTCGATCCCGGGCTCTATAGTATAGTCACAGGCCGTACAAGCCAAAACCGGTTGACCTGGTTATTAGTTGTCCTTCATGACGAACTATGCGACACCACTGAGCACTACAGAATGATGGGAAATTCTATTTTTTAAGATGCAAATTGAAGATACATGTACATGCATGTATCTATTTACTGAGTTTACTGGTACTTTGAATCGTCCAACCAAAATCCTTGCCACATTCCTTAACAGAGATTTTGTCCATCACCAATACGGTCATGACGCTTTATCTGATTGGTTAAGTTTCTCAAACAAGAGCCAACCACATCAGTGCTAACAGTACAAAGATGTTGGACTTAACTGTCTCCACTTGATGTACTTCTTCCCCGCTTTAGCACACTTCGTTGTCTGCAACATCTTTAGCAGACTCCTTTGTCTGCAATATACAGAAGAGCATGATTTGAAAAGCCTGTCTTTGAGGGAACCATTTAATGGGGAATACCATGCAAAAATTCAAGTCCTCCTGTCATCCCAGATCAAGTCGGCCTATGCAAAATGGGCCTATTCGTCATGTAAGGAAAACACAACACAATACAACATGTAGGGAACCTTTGTTGAACCTGGAAAAG
This sequence comes from Hanleya hanleyi, assembly GCA_036873755.1. Lineage (NCBI taxonomy): Eukaryota > Metazoa > Mollusca > Polyplacophora > Lepidopleurida > Hanleyidae > Hanleya > Hanleya hanleyi. The sequence continues at coordinate 10,908 of JAVTVY010050697.1, read as the reverse complement.
TTACCTGACAAGCTGTATTGCAAATGGTTGGAAAATTCTTACATGATGAACTGTCCGCAAAATGATATATACCTCTTATCTGAGCCTTCATTTTTGAATTTTACTTGTATTGATCTAACATTACACCTTGTATTTTAATAAACCATCATTCAAATTTATACTTTTGCTAAGAATTACAATAATATCTCAATTAATCTGAGTTATCCTATGATGTTGAAACATTTTACTTTGATGTTTGATGACAAACAGTGTTACTGTGTTCTAAATCTGGTCATATACCAGCTTATCTACAGCCAATTATTTATGACTTCTTTAGTACATACAGGCAGGACAAGTTAATCCTGTGTATTTGAATACTGAGACATACATGTATATTGGGGTTAAAGTTGTTTTAGGCCTAGTACACACCAGCCAGTTTTCCTTGACCAGTGAGACCAAATTTATGGAAGTCTGTATTGGCCATTGGCCTGCTTACAAGCTTGTATTATAGATGATGACCCTACCAGAGCAGCTAATGGCCATAACAGTCTTCCATAAATTTGATCTCACTTGTCAAGGAAAACTGGCTGGTGTGTTCCAGGCCTAAGCTGTACACCTGGTATATATGGTGGTCAGTTTTGAATAGGAGGTTATTGTGTGGACTGTAATTACAAAAATGAGCATCCCTTTTATTGGTGGGTAAAGGTATTTTCCAGAGGGTTCATTGAATAATGACTGGTCTTTATTGGTCATTAATGACCCCACAGATGTGACTTTAATGGGTGATAATTTGACAGTCACAGTGTTCATTTTATTGGTCCCTAATGGGCACTCCTGAAGTATGTTCATCAGATAAGGCCTGGTCAGTTAACTGGTTCTATTGATCTATAATGACCCCAGGAGTGGCTTTATTGGGTGTTAATGGTCTGCTGAGATTAATGTTGTTTATCTGCTGATTTGTAGTTTTGATCCCCTGTTTATTTGACCCTGCCCAGGTCAGGCTTGACCAGTGTTGTGGTTAGTTGGGGAAGAATTTTATATCCAAGGACTGTTAAAATAGGGGACTTACAACTGACCAACAATAAAACAGCCATAAAATCCCTCAAAACACCCAGGTTGAATCATCTTGAAACCTCCCTGTCCCCCAATACTGGCCTGACTCCCTCTCCCAGAATTTGTTGTCAGAATATCCTACTTGTACATGTTAAATCACAGGAGATATTACATGGCCGGTACAATGATTTGAAGTTTATGTTCCAATCAATTTGGTCCAGTGAGGCTCCAGGGGATTGACCTGGGGTGTCGTTGTGCACACTTCAGATTATGGTAAGAATAGGCCTCAGCCCCTCAGAGAGCTTGTCGTAAGAGGCGACTAACTGGAGCACCTGTTGGGATCCTGGTTGTGAAAAGGCATAGGACCCCCACCTGTGGGGTCTGGGGTGTTAAAAGGAATAAAACCCTACCCCTGTGGTTTCCGGGTGTGAGAAGCAATAGCAACCAACATCGTGATATGACTGAAATAGTATTGAAAGCGACGTTAAATCATATTCACTCACTCACTCACTCCAATCAATTTGATAACAATAATTATTGCGAGAACATTACTGGCACTTACTGTGATTGAAACAGAATTTACTGAATTAATGTACACGTACAAACAATTCTTTATACCTTGAAAACAAAATCCATCTTCTAATTAATGTGTTAGGATAACAAAACAAAACTCGAGTTTTGAACACCTGTCAACTTTGTCAAACTCGCTGCAAAGAGAACTGCGGTAATTTGCATTGTCAGGGTTGTTGGCGTGCACGTTTGTCAGAGTAGTGCTTTCACAGCTGTCCTTGGCAGCCATTAGGAAATATTTTAGCCAGGTGAAAATAATGAGAAAATGGTTTTTGCTGAATAATTTGACCCTGTTTACAACCCCCAAACAGTTCTGTCAACAACTGCATGGTATTTAGAAAGAAGAGAAAACATCTAATGAGATTTCTGGGTGCACAGTATTTATACTGAACGTCATTCAAAGCTGGCATAATCCTTGCCACATTTCTGTCGAAAAAATATCCGCTTATCATCTTTATCATAGCAAGACACTGATGTTTATTCAGGTCTAGTTCGAGAAAGGAATGAAAAGTTGTTTTCATAAATACAGGCACATTTCGGGGGATTCAATACTATCAACCTAATCTGGGTATGAATGCTGAGATTGTACTTAATTGTGGGTTGAATGTTTATTCTGCAATATAATTGTTCCCAATTATTTGGTGTATTTTCTTCAAAATGTCACATTGTATTAAATAAATGTTATTGTTTTGGTTTCAGTCTTCATAGGAATATAAAATATTTTTCTTTCTAAAGTTTTGATATTTCCAGCTCAAAGGAATTCATATCTAAAATTTGTCTAGGACACTTTAACTTCTGACATATACTGTTTAGAATTCCTCGGAGTTTACTAAACCTAAAGAAGATGTTTATATGTGTAATGTGCTGATGAATCAGCCAAATTATTTTTGAGAACGAGAAATGATAATTAGCTGTCAGCAGGAATTGAACCCACAACTTCCTTTCTAATGCACTAGACATAAATATTATTAGTTTTTCAGGTTTTCCCCCAGGTGTATGGAAAGTTACGACCCTCCCTGAAACCTGGGGGAAAACCTGTATAACAAATTTATTACCCCTCAAGCCTTTTTATCTTGAAGGAAAAATACTGAAAAAGGTCTATCATTTATAACCAACGGTACAACAGACAAATCCAACGGGCCATTTCGGGTACGAAACTGTCCACATTTTGCTACGGCACTGTGAGAAAGGCACGCCACAACACAATTCAGTCGAACTGCTTTCGTTCGGAAATCGACTTTTATTATTAAAACAAATGACACCTTTTGGTGAGTTATGTGTCAGAAACTTCAGTGAAAATAATGCAGTATGACCTTATTCCATTAAATTTTGATGACTTAGCGAAAGTTATTCCATTAATATGGAGATATGGTCAGCTGAACTTTTGAAGCGAGAGCGTCGTTTCTAATTGCACGTACGTTGTTCTCTATATACCCCGAGTAGCAAGACATCACTCGGGGTATATGGGTTTATACGACCCAACCTTTTAAACAATCATAATCCCGATATGAAATACAAATTTGTTTGTGGGGTAATAAAAAGTAAGATTATAATGCAATATCTACATTGCTACAGTTATGTTTTTACTTGTGATATTCTGACGGGGGTCTGACTCCCTTCTCCCTCCGAAATAAGCAAAAGCATTATGCCCCTTGCCTATCATCATGTGCAAGTGAATTGTTTAATCCCTGATTTCACTAACATTTAAGTTAATTTTTGGACAATAGATCTTCCCTGATAGCAGCAGCAGGTGCATTGACGGGCACCTCCAAGTGGTTCATTCTTTTGCTCATTTTCTGCAGTGTAGGGACTGAATTTATCTCCTCTTGCAAAAGAGTTCCAATTTCTTTGACTCTTCATTGTAACCCAAACCATATGTTGTTCTTTCACTGCTGTCTTACATGATGTAAACATTTCTGTCATTGCAGGCCACATCCTTGGATCAGCTAGAGAGTAAGTGTCGACGCAGTGATGAACTAGAGTTCTACAGCTGTTCACAGAGACAGAAAGGTATGGCTTGAATACAGACATATTTCTACATTTACATAATCATTTACAAAACCAATGAACCTTAACAGACAAAAATCGTTTCAGCTTCAAAGGCCAATGAAAATGTCAGATTTATTTTTGAAAATTTGAATTGTCCAATCAAATGCTTTGAACCTGGCAGATCCCATGATGCACTGTTATTTCCATAAAACTAAAAATATGTGCTGGCATGGATGGGTGATCTCCAGGATTAGAACATGTTTCCAAGAGTTTGGTAACCCTATTGCCAAGTAAATGTTGAGCCCGGTCAATACCTGGATGGGTGACCGGTGCTGTACTGGCTGGGCTGATCAGCGTCCAGGATAATAGGAACTGTGGGCACTCGCGTGTCCTTGCACATGTAGGCACCGTCCTGATATGACTGAAAAAAATGTTGAAAACGACGTTAAGTCATACTCACTCACTACAAGTGCTCTAAACCACTCTACCTCCTCAACCTCCACAATTTTAATAATAAAGACCCAGATTTTCATGTAGCCTGGTAGGGGTGAGCTTAGGTTAATGACACTTGATTTTAAAGAATTAAAAAAGTTGTTTGTTTGTCCTAGACAATCTTTACTGCGGTAGATTTCAGACTTTTTAGTAAATCCATTTATCTACATTTATACTTTCAGCTGGGGATCAGTGCTGTTCACATGCGGCAACACTGAGTTGTAAAACGGCATGTCACAACGTTTATCTGAATGACCGGACATCTAGTCGGGATCAACAACAAGTGGTCAGAGATCGGTGCAGCAAGACCAGTCCCATGGTGTTACAATGTCTGCAAAACCAAACCAGATCCAAACCGGCTTCTAACCCTGCAGAAAGTAAGCTGATGTTCTAATTTTAAATAATCTTTGTAAAAAAAATCTAAAAATTCAAACATTCCCAATTCCACAATTAATATTAGCTGAAGGAAATCTCCCATTATGCATTGTTCTAGGGTTCTCACTCGACAAATATATGAAACTGAAACCTAAAGTTGCACCTACCAACTTGAACGATTCACAACTGAAGACCTGCAATAAATCCAGGGCGTCGGCACGCCCATCTTCATTTTATCAAGCCAATTTCTACGATCCCACTTCAAACCTGCTTTGATTAATCTGACACCCTTCGGTGTTCAAAATCCGAGGTGTAAATTTCACCTATGAACGAGAGACGAACCAATCAGAACTTACACTCTGATTGTGTGTAGAGTGACATCATCCTCAAGTAGCGGCATCATTCCTCCTGTTATGGTGCTTGTATGGCCCAATATATAGGTTAGCCAATCAGTGACGCTCTTCTATGACACATTTTCATATTCAAATGATTCCGAGGTCAGTGAGATCTCGTATCTATTTATGAGTTCTCTGAACATTGAAGGGGGCCAGATATATCAAGGGAAGTTTGAAGTGGGAACGTAGAAATTGGCTTGATAAAATGAAGATGCAGCATGCCGGATAGCACTGTTCATGGTGATTGAATCAAAATGAAGAAGGTGAAGCATTAAGGCCAGACCGTTTTATTCCCTGCAATACAAATCTTGTCTGTTGTTCAGTGAGTAATTACAGTAGGCACGAAGCATCATTGCATTACATGATATAGGGTACTCTTGATATAACATGGACAGATAATTCCGTTGTGTACAAGTGTGTATTAATCGGGACATTGTCTTATTACATGTAAGGTTGAATTATTTACCTGTAAGATTGACTTATTTACTTACAATGTACCTCAAAGGTTGACATATTTACTTGTAAGGTTGACTTATTCACTCCTAAGATTGACTTATTCACCTGTAAGGTTGACTTATTCACCTGTAAGGTTGACTTATTTACCTGTACGGTTGACTTATTCACCTGTAAGGTTGACTTATTTACCTGTAAGATTGACTTATTCAGCTGTAAGGTTGACTTATTTACCTGTAAGGTTTATTTATTTACCTGTAAGGTTGACTTATTCACCTGTAAGGTTGACTTATTCACCTGTAAGGTTGACTTATTTACCTGTAAGGTTTATTTATTTACCTGTAAGGTTGACTTATTTACCTGTAAGGTTTATTTACTTACCTGTAAGGTTTATTTACTTACCTGTAAGGTTTATTTACTTACCTGTAAGGTTGACTTATTTACCTGTAAGGTTTACTTATTTACCTGCAAGGTTTACTTATTTACCTGTAAGGTTGACTTATTTACCTGTAAGGTTGCTTTGTTACAGTAGAACAACAGAACAATGACATAGTTGAGCTCCATTTCAGGTTGTGCCGGTCATTTTTTGGTGCCATTCATCATTTGCCAACATCCGTTTTTGACATCGAGCGCTGCATGCAGTTTGACGGTTTAGATAATATACATTAGATAATATATCTAGATAAGATTTAGACAAGATATATCTTCGATATGTGGTATAAATATTTCTTTTTCACGATCTACACACAGAAAATATTTGACAGCAGCTGACAGCTAGAAGGCTGTTCCCACTCTTTTTCACCAAATAGATTATGAAGTTCACATGATACGGTGCACTCGGATGACTGTGATCTGCAATGTTAGATTAACGAGAACCATTAATTTGCTGAGTGATTAGTGTGTTTTTGCAAACCAATTATGTATGTTGGTACAGGTATTTATGCTTAAGGCAGCTTGGTTAGTGGATGGTTAAAATGACACACCTGTTGAAATTGTACATATCAAGGATTCCTTGATACTAATTGTCTATTATAATCTCAGACTTAGATGATTTGTTGCTATAGTAGTATGATAATTTTTTCCCCCCAAGTTTGCCATAAATACATACAAGTTTAAATGTCATATTATCTCATAATTTGCATAAAATATGTATTTTGTTTAATAATTATAAAAAAATTTGTGACGGAATATTTCAATCATATATTTGAAGTATTGAAATTGTCAGTATTATATAAAGAAGGATTATTTTCTGATTCACAGCAATTTTCCCGTACAGCAGCTCCCTGATTAATTTTGCAGGTTTAATTCTTAGTGGTTTTACCTCATCATGTATATTGTACTGTTTAATTCCATCTCATTGATAACCCAGGTAAAACAGAGGTGACTTTATGCCCGGTGGAAATACGTGATTCATTCAACCGTGTCTAAACGGTTTCACCTGCCAGAATGCAGAGTTAAGCGCACAGCCTACTGTCGCTGTTAACGAAGATGTCCCAGCCGATAACACTACATAGGAACGTTAATAATGTATGATGAATAGGAAATGGCAAGTAAAAACGTAACCTCTGACACAGGAGAGACAAACGGATTACATCGTGATCTGACGTTATTTATCATTCATGTCAGATTCTGTCTCGCAGCATACAGCGGCCATCTTGATAACACGTTTAGGACTTATAAATGCAAGCCATTGTATTCAACCGAGCGTGGAAAAATTGCACTGAAATGCACTGGATATTTTTTTTTTAAATTTAATAAATATTCATATTCAATTGACATTGTTAATCTTGTATTCCCCTGCCCTATATTATAGAATTATTCATATCGGCTGAAGAACTTAAGGGAATCGTAGAGGCTAATTTCGTGGCAGTAATAAAACCGCATAATTATAAGTTTACACCTTGACTAACCTCATGGTTTAGTACAGATTATGCTTTCTCCCATCATATTTAATTAAATCCGTTTGTCAAAACCGGTTAAGCTAGTCCCCCTAGTGGGGGCGTTGTTTCACGACCTGCAATTAAGAGGCATTAGTATTTAGCCCAGGCAGTATAGCAGGTAAAAAAATGGATATATATATATATAATGAATGTCATGTTACATGATTAGTGAGAAGGATGGAATGATTTCGGATATTAACTTTTTATTCTGCCGAGACATTAATTCTGGTTCTACTTGTTTTGTGAGATTTCCATGATTGTTGGCCGCTCTAAGATTTTCAGGTAAAAACAGTCATCACTTTCTGAAGTTCACGATTTAAACTTCTTAGATTTCCTGTTCCCATCCATTATCATTTTTTCTGCTGTGGGCATTTAGTGGCTACAACCTTGTAGTATTGATCCTCTAATTAGCACTGATCTCTGCACTGATAATTAGCTTTGGTCTTTGCACTTGAGAATTAGCAGTGATCTCTGCACCGAGAATTAGCGTTGATCTCTGAACTGATAATTAGCTTTGGTCTTTGCACTTGAGAATTAGCAGTGATCTCTGCACTGAGAATTAGCATTGATCTCTGAACTGAGAATTATCATTGATCTCTGAACTGAGAATTAGCATTGATCTTTGCACTTGAGAAAGGGGCAAGTGCCCAGAGGGGGGAAGGGACAAGTGACCAGAGGGAGGAAGGGGCAAGTGCCCAGAGGTAGAAAGGGGCAAGTGCTTAAAGGGAAAAAGACTCTGCACTGAGAATTAGCATTGATCTCTGAACTGAGAATTAGCATTGATCTTTGCACTTGAGTATTAGCATTGATCTCTGCACTGAGAATTAGCATTGATCTCTGCACTTAATAATTAGCATTTATCTCCGCACTTGATAATTAGCATTGGTTCAAACAGTATTTTATTTCCATGAAAATATATAAATGGAAATGGGGATTGGGTAACAGGCAGAGCCTTTTTCAAACCCTCTCCCTATATACAGATTACATATACAATAGGTGGTCGTTTAATCAATACAGTGGTCTTTCATGTAAATTCTGTTATAGTCGAAGATAGTCAATTATAGATTAGTGAGATGGTGTGAATAACAAGAGTGCGTGCGCTATCTACATACAGTTTGAGGAACATCAATAGAAACAGTTTGGCTATCACATCGAGAGTTGTAAAAATGGTACAAATGAACTCGTATATTAAACTTTAGATCTCATATCTACCGGTTTATCTGATAAAGTCGTGCACAAATGAAGTGATGCAATTATTATATTCAAAATTCGTTGAGGAGTCGCCAAATACAATGTAGCAGTGTATCAATGAGTTAATGTAGCAGTGTATCAATGAGTTAATGTAGCAGTGTATCAATGAGTTCTCCCTCTGAACACTTGCCCTTCTGAGTTCTCCCTCTGGGCACTTCTCCAATTTCTATCTCTGGGCATGTGTCCCCTCTCCCTCTGGGCACTTGTCCCTTTCTACCTCTGGGCAATTCTCCAGTTTCTGCCTCTGGGCATTTCCCTCTCTTTCTCTGGCCACTTGTCCCTGTCTCCATCTGGGCTCTTGCCCCTTTCTCCCTCTGGGCACTTGTCCCTTTCTCCCTATGGGCACTTCTCCAATTTCTCCCTCTGGGCACATGTCCCTCTCTCCCTCTAAGCACTTGCCCCTTTCTACCTTTGGGCACTTGCTCCTTTCTCCCTCTGGTCTGGGCACTTGCACCTTTCCACCTCTGAGCACGCTTTTTCCCTTTAAGCACTTGCCCCTGTCTACCTCTGGGCACTTGCCCCTGTCTACCTCTGGGCACTTGCCCCTTCCTCCCTCTGGTCACTTGTCCCTTCCCCCCTCTGGGCACTTGCCCCTTTCTCCGTCTGGGCATTTGCCCCTTTCTACCTCTGGACACTTGCTCCTTTCTCCCTCTAAGCACTTGCCCCTTTCTACATGTACCAATGGGCACTTGCTCCTTTCTCCCTCTTGGCCCTTTCTACCTCTGGGCACTTGCTCCTTTCTCACTCTGGGCATTTGCCCCTTTCTTCCTCTGGCCACTTGCCCCTTTCTCCCTCTGGGCACTTGCCCCTTTCTCCCTCTGGGCATTTGCCCCTTTCTACCTCTAGACATTTGCCTCTTTTCACCTGTGGGCCCTTGCCCCTTTCTACCTCTGGGCACTTTTCATTTCATTTCATTTCAATCTTTATTTAACGTCGGAATGGTTAATACAGATAACATTAGCTACAAAAGCTATTGGTCCGACCAACATATGTGAGTATATATATATAAAATTAAAAGAGTATGGAAGCATGTATTGCAACGCAGATAAAACGGACTAGGCAAAAAAAAAAAGAAAAAAAAGTACCGCAACACAACAGGAATACCATAAGATTCCTATTTACAAGGTAGTAAAACTAGGATAGATTTAATTAATTAGAAATATCGTATCTGCAGAGATAACAAGAACAGCTTGGACCTTTCCACTTGTTAATTATTCGTTTAAAACACTTAAAATTGTCCTCATTTCTGATATCCGAGGGGAGGTCAGTCCAGATTTTGGCACCCATGTAGCCAAAACTTCTTTTGCCATGATTTTCCCCCTTGACTCGGGGTACCTCTTTCTACCTCTGGGCACTTGCCTCTTTCTACCTGTGGGCACTTGCTCCATCTTGTATAACTAAAGTTTGATTCCAGAGAAGAAAAGTAATTGTTATCAGGTATTATTCTGCAACATCATTTAAAACTAAGAAAAAAACCTTCATTCTGCTTGTTAGACAATATGTAATTCTGTTGATAATGTTAGTACATACATGTAAAGCTAGATTATCCCCAGATCGCAATGATCAATCTTTGATTACATTAAATTTGTTTCAGCTCCTTTTCATTCACACCATTTGCCTCCCTTTATAAAACAACAATACCACATCATGATTTATCTGTGTTCATTTCCTTGCTGTTATTGTACGATGCAAGCACATCCGTGTTTCTGTCAAGTGCCTATTGTGCTTTTTTCAATAGCATTCTCTCTGAATCCCAATCAAATCTAGCCAAACATGCCACTGAGTGGTCCTCCGTGTCAGAGCCTTGTGGCAGCCATGTTTGATTGATATTTTCTCCCCTCATTAGACAGAAGAGTGCATGATCCCCAGTTCCTGACTGGTGTTGGATATCCCGATCCCTTCCTTAAGGGTAAAGAACAAGTGGTCGAAAGATTTCCTTTGTTCCGTCCAGATCTCTTTCATGTTCAATTGTGACAGACAGAAGTGCTGACTTCTCAATGATCCCTCGAGTTCTATTATTCAGAGCTGTTCTCTCAAGTTTGTGACTTGTGTTATTGAAATTACAGCTATCCTATTGAAGTACATGTATTGAGACCTGCTGCAGAGAACTACATTAATTGTGTCCTTTACCAGTGTATTCCTGAAAGGCCCACAATAAGATTTTAGGCCCACAATATGATTTTAGTCGACTTAAGTTGATCAGTTATTGTGAATTTGTTGAGCATAATATATCCCCTGTAGATGACATGTGCATTTACATCAATACTTTTATTTGGAATTGTTCCTATGTTTTGTGTTGTAAATTTGGAAAACTTTTTATAGACAGTCCTCTCATTTCATTTTATGTGTACATATATGTATATATTATGTGATCTTATATATATATCTTATATATATATCTTATATATATA
>JAVTVY010050696.1:0-25256 GCA_036873755.1 Hanleya hanleyi | reverse complement strand
GGTCGAGTGAGGTATCAAAGTGAAGCCTAGGTAAAGGGGCATCTGACTGGACTAGCGGGTTTGAACTAGCGTCATTCTGCGCATGCGCGATAGTGGAAATAGCCGTGTTGGGAGCTAGGTGAGTTACTACTGGTCCGATGGGGTCGAGTGAGGTATCAAAGTGAAGCCTATGTGAGGAGGCATCTGACTGGACCAGTGGCTCGAGCGTTGTCACCATTCTACGCATGCGCAGGCAGGGAATTGTGGGAAAAGTGTATGGAAATAGACGTTTTGGGATGTAGGTGAGCCACGAGTGGGCCGAATGGATCGAGTGAGGTATCCATGTGAAGCATTCGTCAAGGGGCATCTGATGGGCTGTGTGTGGGATTGAACTAGCGTCATTCTGCGCATGCGCGGTGGCCCCAGGGTATGGACATATACGTTTTGGGATCTAGGGGAGTCCCTAATGGTCCAATGGAGTTGTATGAGGTATCCATGTGAAGCATTCGTGAAGGGGCATCTGATGGGCTGGGTGTGGGGTTGAAATAGGGTCATTCTGCGCATGCGCGGTGGCCCAAGGGTGTGGAAATAGACGTTTTGAGAGCTATTGGAGTCCCTAATGGGCCGATGGAGTTGAGTGAGGTATCAAAGTGAAGCCTAGGTGAGGGGGCAGCTGATGGGCTGGGTGGGTGCATGTAAAATTTTTCCTGAAAAAAAAACGGAACACGGACTTTATCGAAAAATCCGGGAAAATGCCTATATGGGGTATGGGGGTATATAGGTCGCCGGGCTTAACGGGGCTTGCCTATCAATAGAGTTATCTCCCCTAGTTCCAGGGTGGGTGTATGTAAAATTTTTCCTGAAAAAATACGGAACACGGACTTTATTGTAAATTACGTGAAAATGCCTATATGGGGTATGGGGGGTATAGGACCATCCTGGGAAACCTACTTCTAGACATTTGCGGTATAGCTTGTGGGGTCTCGTTTTCTTAGTCTCGTCATTTAGAACATGATAGGAAGTGTCCCGGAGCGAATCGGTGAAATTTTTGAAAAAAGTACGATATAGCCCCATATAGTCCCATACTGGGATATAGGATCAATGTTTGTCCCCCTGGGAAACCTACTTCTATACATTTGCGGTAGGGTTGTTTGGATTTGTTTTTCACGTCTCGTCATTTAGAACACGATAGGAAGTGTCCCGGAGCGAAACGGTGAAATTTTTGAAAAAAGTCACCGAGGCCTGGGTAGGCCCATAGGCCTATACTGCATGGCTATGGGTGTATAGGGCCATACGGGTGGACATGTTGGAGTCTAGCGGGGTTTCTCATGGTCCAATGGGGTCGAGTGAGGTATCAAAGTGAAGCATTCGTGAAGGGGCATCTGATGGGCTGGGTGTGGAGTTGACATATCGGCCTTCTGCGCATGCGCGGTGGCCCAAGGGTATGAAAATAGCCGTTTTGGAGCTAGGGGAGCCCCTAATGGTCCAATGGGATCGAGTGAGGTATCAAAGTGAAGCATTCGTGAAGGGGCATCTGATGGACTGGGCGTGGGGTTGAAATATCGGCATTCTGCGCATGCGCGGTGGCCCAAGGGTATGAAAATAGCCGTTTTGGTATCTAGGGTAGCCCCTAATGGTCCAATGGGGTCGAGTGAGGTATCAAAGTGAAGCATTCGTGAAGGGGCATCTGATGGGTTGGGTGTGCGGTAGGAATATCATTCTGCGCATGCGCAGACGCAATGCGGAGCTCTCTTCCAATCAGAAGCGAGTATTTCAAATCCGTCACAGAGCTCTCAGCCAATCAGAAGCGAGTATTTTGACCCGGTGCATTATGGGCCATATCCAAGATGGCGGCACGTATGTTCAAGATGGCGGCACATCCGGTGTCGAAAACTGGCCATTTCGCCGGCATGTGGTCACCTAGTGTCGAAAACTGGACCTTGTATGGGTCCTGCTAGACGTTTTGGAGCTAGGGGAGCCCCTAATGGGCCGATGGAGTTGTATGAGGTATCAAAGTGAAGTATATTTCAAGCATGGCTGGATGGATGTAAAAATTTTCCTGAAAAAATACGGAACACGGACTTTATTTTAAATTACGTGAAAATGCCTATATGGTGTATGGGGGGTATAGGACCATCCTGGGAAACCTACTTCTCGACATTTGCGGTATAGGTTGTGGGGTCTCGTTTTCTTAGTCTCGTCAAGACAAACGTGATAGGAAGTGTCCCGCAGCGAATCGGTGAAATTTTTGAAAAAGTACGATATAGCCCCATATAGTCCCATACTGGGGGTATAGGATCAATGTTTGTCCCCCTGGGAAACGTACTTCTATACATTTGCGGTAGGGTTGTGGGGTCTCGTTTTACTCGTCTCGTCATTTAGAACATGATAGGAAGTGTCCCGGAGCGAATCGGTGAAATTTTTGAAAAAAGTCACCGAGACCCATATAGGATCAATGTTTGTCCCCCTGGGAAACCTACTTCTATACATTTGCGGTAGGGTTGTTTGGATTTGTTTTTCACGTCTCGTCATTTAGAACACGATAGGAAGTGTCCCGGAGCGAATCGGTGAAATTTTTGAAGAAAGTCACCGAGGCCTGGGTAGGCCCATAGGCCTATACTGCATGTCTATGGGTGTATAGGGCCATACGGGGTGGACATGTTGGAGTCTAGGTGAGTCCCTAATGGCCCAATGGGGTCGAGTGAGGTCTTATTTTGAAGCTCTCGTGAAGGAGCACTTGACTACACTAATGGTTAGTCTGTGTTCAATAGTCTGCGCATGCGCAGCCTGGCCCGTAGTATAGAAAGTAGGCATTTTGGGGGGTATGTGGGTGTGTGTTTGGGTTAGAGATGGGCTATTCACGATTCGAATGGGTCGCGTGAGGTATCAATGTGAAGCTTTTGTGGGTAGAGTCAGAATGGCGTGTTTTTAAATGCAAGTCGCGTCATTCTGCGCATGCGCAGTCTGGCCGTAGTAGAGAAATCAAGCATTTTGGGGGGGTATGTGGGTGTGTGTTTGGGGTGGAGATGGACCGCTATGGGTCCGAATGGGTCGTGGAAGGTGTCAAAGTGAAGCTTGTGTGGGTTAGAGTCAGAATGGTGTGTTTTTAAGTGCAAGTCGCGTTAATCTGCGCATGCGCAGTTGGTTGTAGTAAGTAAAGTGACCATTTTGGGGCAGTACATGACGGTATTTGGGGTCGACATGAACTATTCACGGTTCGAATGCGTCCTGGAAGATGTCATCTTGTAGCTCTCGGGGTGTAGAGCCCGATTTGAGGTCTGTTCACGTCACCTGTGACGTCATCGGTGACGTCATCAGTACGAGTAGTAAGTAAAGTGGGTATTTTGGGGCAGTGAAAGGAAGGTATTTGGTGTAGAGATGGACCATCCTTGGTCCGAATGCGTCGTGTGGGGTGTCATCTTGTAGTTTTCGGCGTGCAGACCTCGATTTGAGGCATGTTCGCGTCATCTGTGACGTCATTGGTGACGTCATCAGTAGGAGTAGTAGCGAAAGTGAGCATTTTGGGGCAGTGAAAGGAGGTATTTGGTGTAGAGATGGACCATCCGTGGTCCAAATGGACCGTGTGAGGTGTCATCTTGTAGCAACGCCCACCAACACCATTCTTAATGCTTCAACGCCCTGGTGAAATAGATCAGAAGCTCTGATATTCCATGGAATTGTCACTAATTCTTCGAAATGCAGTGATGCCCGTCAACGCTCGTCGTTACACCTTAACACTCTAACATAACGCCATGATATAGACCGGAGAGAGAACAACAACAGCAACAACAACAAGGATGACACACGAGAGAACAACAACAACAAGAAGTTTTTTTCATATAGTTTATTCTCCCCAATGTTACATCATACCCACGCTGGGGGAGCCGCGTTGGGTATATTTACAATTCAAGAAGATTCTTATCCAATCAGAGGCCACCATTTGCATGTTTCATATTCGTTCCTGTCCGTTAGATGTATTCTTGTCCAATCAGCAGTCTCCATTTCAGAAAGTGCCATCTGAACCGTTTATTCTAATCATCGTCGGGCAGGCCAGGATACCGTTGAGGCAACATATCCTCAGATAGTTGTTTGCGCATTCTGAGTATCTATCAGTGCATGGGTGAATACTTTCATCCGATGGGGTGGTGGTCAGTTTAACCACGAAGAACGTAACATTGGTCAATATCTCCATTATCCACTTGGTGTTACAATTCAAGAACACTCTTGTCCAATTAGAGGCCACCATTTGCATCTGTCATATTCGTTCCTGTCCGTTAGATGTATTCTTGTCCAATCAGAAGTCTCCATTCCAGAAAGTTCCATCTTCGGCCATGTTCGTTTTGAACCGTTTATTCTAATCATCGTCGGGCAGCCCAGGAAACCGTTGAGGCAACATATCCTCAGATACATGTTTGTGTATTCTGAGTATCTATCAGTGCATGGGTGAATACATTCACCCGATGGGAATATTCCGTAGTTTGGTCACGAAGAACGTAACATTGGTGACCCTCTCCACTGTCCACTTGGTGTTGGGGCGTTGTTGTTGGGCCCATTTCAAGGGATCCACGGTGTCCAGTTTCTCCAGCATCGTCTGTAGCGACACTCGGTTAATGATGGTAAACGGTTGGTCAAATACCCCGATGTTACTGCTCGGGTAAAAGTATCGGACTTGGTCTGTCTCCTTATGCCGCAGCACATAACCAAACGCCAGATTTAATTTGAAGGACGTAGCTTGGTCAATGGCTTCCATGTAGCTGCGTAGACGGGCGAGGTCGGTCAGTCGAAAATTGTAGATATCTTGAATAGGGCGATGACGGTAGAAACAGTGCCGTATCATGGACCAGTGGCGCCGATAAATGTCACTCACTGGCTGGGCGTCCTGTAAGAGATCGCTAGGAACATTTATGGGCTCGTCCAGAAAATGTTCGATGTTGGCAGGCGTATGACTCGAAACCGTAACGGAGGGGTCCGGCTGGATATCCAGGCCTTCCTGGACCGTGGGTATAGGCAGGCTCTTCGTCATCGCATCACCAGTGGCGTTCGTCTCTCCGGGTTCATCTTCACTGGGTCTGACCTTCCGCGGCTCCTCTTTAGTGGAAAGTTGTCGCCCAAACCGTAGAGACGGGGCATGCATCAAACGTTGGTGCTGTCTAAACCGACTGGGTCGTTTGAAGAGTCGACCACAATCATTACATAGTACCGTCGCACCCGCGTGGAGTACCCTCTCATGACGCAGTAAATGATCCTTCCGATTGAATGACCGTGCGCAGATTATACAAGTATACCGGGCATCGTTGTGGATGGAGGCCTCGTGGCGTCGTAACTTATCTAGACGAGTAAACATCTTCTGGCAAGTTGTGCAAGTGAACATCTTGGTGGTTGACAGATTGTCTGATGAAACGGCCAGGCCGCCTCCCTTTTATAGCACACTAGCTGGTGATCTATTTTTAGCACACTCAGTTCAACTATCCCCAAGTCGAGGGCCGAGCCGTGACATCTTCGGTAACCTCCGTGTCTCTTCGGTCACCTCCGTAACGTCAACGACCAACATGTAGACATATAGAGTATGTACGGCATGTTATGGTATTCATCAGTGCATGAGTGACGCATTCAGCCGATGGGGGTGGTCGGTCAGCTTGGTAACGAAAAACGTAACATTGGTCACACTCTCCACTGTCCACTTGGTGTTGGGGCGTTGTTGTTGGGCCCATTCCAAGGGATCCACGGTGTCCAGTTTCTCCAGCATCGTCTCTAGCGACGCCCGGTTAATGATGGTAAACGGTTGGTCAAATACCCGGATGTTACTGCTCGGGTAAAAATATCGGGCTTGGTCTGGTCGCCAGATTTAATTTGAAGGACGTAGCTTGGTCATTGAAGATGGCTTCCACGTAGTTGCGTAGACGGGTGAGGTCAGTCAGTCGGAAATTGTAGATATCTTGAATAGGGCGATGACGGTAGAAACAGTGCCGGATCATGGGCCAATGGCGCCGATAAATGTCACTCACTGGATGGTCTTCGTGTGACAGATCGCTGGGAACATTTATGGGTTCGCCCACGAAGTGTACTTTACCCTCCACGTCGTACAAAATCTGGCCCAAGGTCTTGTCGTCGGAATTTGACTGTTGAATTAGGGCGACATCATCATCGGCCCTCGTGCGATGGGTGGGAGTTCCCCCTGTTTCGATATTGATGCCTACGGGCTCTTCTACCTGCAAACGTGGCTGCGGAACAGGGTGTCGTGTGCGTTGGTGTCGCAGCAACTGACTGGTCAGTTTGAAAAGCCGACCACATTCTTCGCATGGACGCTTGGGTACTTCATGGCGTGCACGTGTGTGGCGCTGTAAATGATCCGGGCGCTGAAACGACAGTGTACATATCGTACAGTTATACCGGGCGGTTCCTTCGTGCTTGGTAGCCTCATGGCGGCGCAAGTCGTGCAGACGAGTGAATGATTTCGAGCACGTAGTACAAGTGAACATCTTGGTGGTTACAGAGTGTCTGATGAAACGGTCAGGCCGCTTCCCTTTTATAGCACGCTAGCTGAGGTCGGAAGTGACATTTGCGCGCCGGGGTCAAAGGTCACTTCCGGTCACGTAAACGGAAGCGGAAGTGACCTCACAGAGGTCATATGGAAATGTCACTTCCGACCTCAGCTAGCGTGCTATAAAAGGGAAGCGGCCTGACCGTTTCATCAGACACTCTGTCAACCACCAAGATGTTCACTTGTACTACGTGCTCGAAATCATTCACTCGTCTGCACGACTTGCGCCGTCATTAACCGGGCGTCGCTAGAGACGATGCTGGAGAAACTGGACACCGTGGATCCCTTGGAATGGGCCCAACAACAACGCCCAACACCAAGTGGACAGTGGAGAGTGTGATCAATGTTACGTTTTTCGTTACCAAGCTGACCGACCACCCCCATCGGCTGAATGCGTCACTAATGCACTGATGAATACCATAACATGCCGTACATACTCTATATGTCTACATGTTGGTCGTTGACGTTACGGAGGTGACCGAAGAGACACGGAGGTTACCGAAGATGTCACGGCTCGGCCCTCGACTTGGGGATAGTTGAACTGAGTGTGGTAAAAATAGATCACCAGCTAGCGTGCTATAAAAGGGAGGCGGCCTGGCCGTTTCATCAGACAATCTGTCAACCACCAAGATGTTCACTTGCACAACTTGCCAGAAGATGTTTACTCGTCTAGATAAGTTACGACGCCACGAGGCCTCCATCCACAACGATGCCCGGTATACTTGTATAATCTGCGCACGGTCATTCAATCGGAAGGATCATTTACTGCGTCATGAGAGGGTACTCCACGCGGGTGCGACGGTACTATGTAATGATTGTGGTCGACTCTTCAAACGACCCAGTCGGTTTAGACAGCACCAACGTTTGATGCATGCCCCGTCTCTACGGTTTGGGCGACAACTTTCCACTAAAGAGGAGCCGCGGAAGGTCAGACCCAGTGAAGATGAACCCGGAGAGACGAACGCCACTGGTGATGCGATGACGAAGAGCCTGCCTATACCCACGGTTCAAGAGGGCTTGGATATCCAGCCGGACCCCTCCGTTACGGTTTCGAGTCTACGCCTGACAACATCGAACATTTTCTGGACGAGCCCATAAATGTTCCTAGCGATCTCTTACAGGACGCCCAGCCAGTGAGTGACATTTATCGGCGCCACTGGTCCATGATACGGCACTGTTTCTACCGTCATCGCCCTATTCAAGATATCTACAATTTTCGATATCTACAATTTTCGACTGACCGACCTCGCCCGCCTACGCAGCTACATGGAAGCCATTTTCAATGACCAAGCTACGTCCTTCAAATTAAATCTGGCGTTTGGTTATGTGCTGCGGCATAAGGAGACAGACCAAGTCCGATACTTTTACCCGAGCAGTAACATCGGGGTATTTGACCAACCGTTTACCATCATTAACCGAGTGTCGCTACAGACGATGCTGGAGAAACTGGACACCGTGGATCCCTTGAAATGGGCCCAACAACAACGCCCCAACACCAAGTGGACAGTGGAGAGGGTCACCAATGTTACGTTCTTCGTGACCAAACTACGGAATATTCCCATCGGGTGAATGTATTCACCCATGCACTGATAGAATGCACAAACATGTATCTGAGGATATGTTGCCTCAACGGTTTCCTGGGCTGCCCGACGATGATTAGAATAAACGGTTCAAAGCGAACATGGCCGAAGATGGAACTTTCTGGAATGGAGACTTCTGATTGGACAAGAATACATCTAACGGGCAGGAACGAATATGACAGATGCAAATGGTGGCCTCTAATTGGACAAGAGTGTTCTTGAATTGTAACACCAAGTGGATAATGGAGATATTGACCAATGTTACGTTCTTCGTGGTTAAACTGACCACCACCCCCATCGGATGAAAGTATTCACCCATGCACTGATAGATACTCAGAATGCGCAAACAACTATCTGAGGATATGTTGCCTCAACGGTATCCTGGCCTGCCCGACGATGATTAGAATAAACGGTTCAGATGGCACTTTCTGAAATGGAGACTTCTGATTGGACAAGAATACATCTAACGGACAGGAACGAATATGAAACATGCAAATGGTGGCCTCTGATTGGATAAGAATCTTCTTGAATTGTAAATATACCCAACGCGGCTCCCCCAGCGTGGGTATGAGGTAACATTGGGGAGAATAAACTATATGAAAAAAACTTCTTGTTGTTGTTGTTCTCTCGTGTGTCATCCTTGTTGTTGTTGCTGTTGTTGTTCTCTCTCCGGTCTATAGCATGGCGTTATGTTAGAGTGTTAAGGTGTAACGACGAGCGTTGACGGGCATCACTGCATTTCGAAGAATTAGTGACAATTCCATGGAATATCAGAGCTTCTGATCTATTTCACCAGGGCGTTGAAGCATTAAGAATGGTGTTGGTGGGCGTTGCTACAAGATGACACCTCACACGGTCCATTTGGACCACGGATGGTCCATCTCCTTTCACTGCCCCAAAATGCTCACTTTCGCTACTACTCCTACTGATGACGTCACCAATGACGTCACAGATGACGCGAACATGCCTCAAATCGAGGTCTGCACGCCGAAAACTACAAGATGACACCCCACACGACGCATTCGGGCCAAGGATGGTCCATCTCTACCCGAAATACCTTCCTTCACTGCCCCAAAATGCTCACTTTCGCTACTACTCGTACTGATGACGCCACCAATGACGTCACAGATGCTGTGAACAGCCCCCAAATCGGGGTATACACCCGGAGAGCTACAAAATGACACCTCCCAGGACGCATTCGGACCAAGGATGGTCCATCTCTACACCAAATACCTTCCTTTCACTGCCCCAAAATACCCACTTTACTTACTACTCGTACTGATGACGTCACCGATGACGTCACAGGTGACGTGAACAGACCTCAAATCGGGGTCTACACCCCGAGCGCTACAAGATGACACCTTCCAGGACGCATTCGAACCGTGAATAGTTCATGTCGACCCCAAATACCTTCATGTACTGCCCCAAAATGGTCACTTTACTTACTACAACCAACTGCGCATGCGCAGATTAACGCGACTTGCACTTAAAAACACACCATTCTGACTCTAACCCACACAAGCTTCACTTTGACACCTTCCACGACCCATTCGGACCCATAGCGGTCCATCTCTACCCCAAACACACACCCACATACCCCCCCAAAATGCCTGATTTCTCTACTACGGCCAGACTGCGCATGCGCAGAATGACGCGACTTGCATTTAAAAACACGCCATTCTGACTCTACCCACACAAGCTTCACATTGATACCTCACACGACCCATTCGAATCGTGAATAGCCCATCTCTAACCCAAACACACACCCACATACCCCCCAAAATGCCTACTTTCTATACTACGGGCCAGGCTGCGCATGCGCAGACTATTGAACACAGACTAACCATTAGTGTAGTCAAGTGCTCCTTCACGAGAGCTTCAAAATAAGACCTCACTCGACCCCATTGGGCCATTAGGGACTCACCTAGACTCCAACATGTCCACCCCGTATGGCCCTATACACCCATAGACATGCAGTATAGGCCTATGGGCCTACCCAGGCCTCGGTGACTTTCTTCAAAAATTTCACCGATTCGCTCCGGGACACTTCCTATCGTGTTCTAAATGACGAGACGTGAAAAACAAATCCAAACAACCCTACCGCAAATGTATAGAAGTAGGTTTCCCAGGGGGACAAACATTGATCCTATATGGGTCTCGGTGACTTTTTTCAAAAATTTCACCGATTCGCTCCGGGACACTTCCTATCATGTTCTAAATGACGAGACGAGTAAAACGAGACCCCACAACCCTACCGCAAATGTATAGAAGTACGTTTCCCAGGGGGACAAACATTGATATATGGGGCTATATCGTACTTTTTCAAAAATTTCACCGATTCGCTGCGGGACACTTCCTATCACGTTTGTCTTGACGAGACCAAGAAAACGAGACCCCACAACCTATACCGCAAATGTCGAGAAGTAGGTTTCCCAGGATGGTCCTATACCCCCCATACACCATATAGGCATTTTCACGTAATTTAAAATAAAGTCCGTGTTCCTTATTTTTTCAGGAAAAATTTTACATCCATCCAGCCATGCTTGAAATATACTTCACTTTGATACCTCATACAACTCCATCGGCCCATTAGGGGCTCCCCTAGCTCCAAAACGTCTAGCAGGACCCATACAAGGTCCAGTTTTCGACACTAGGTGACCACATCCCGGCGAAATGGCCAGTTTCCGACACCGGATGTGCCGCCATCTTGAACATACGTGCCGCCATCTTGGATATGGCCCATAATGCACCGGGTCAAAATACTCGCTTCTGATTGGCTGAGAGCTCTGTGACGGATTAGAAATACTCGCTTCTGATTGGACGAGAGCTCCGCATTGCGTCTGCGCATGCGCAGAATGATATTCCTACCGCACACCCAACCCATCGGATGCCCCTTCACGAATGCTTCACTTTGATACCTCACTCGACCCCATTGGACCATTAGGGGCTACCCTAGATACCAAAACGGCTATTTTCATACCCTTGGGCCACCGCGCATGCGCAGAATGCCGATATTTCAACCCCACACCCAGCCCATTAGATGCCCCTTCACGAATGCTTCACTTTGATACCTCACTCGACCACATTGGACCATTAGTGGCTCTCCTAGCTCCAAAACGTCTATTTCCATACCCTTGGGCCACTGCGCATGCGCAGAATGCCGATATTTCAACCCCACGCCCAGTCCATCAGATGCCCCTTCACGAATGCTTCACTTTGATACCTCACTCGATCCCATTGGACCATTAGGGGCTCCCCTAGCTCCAAAACGGCTATTTTCATACCCTTGGGCCACCGCGCATGCGCAGAAGGCCGATATGTCAACGCCACACCCAGCCCATCAGATGCCCCTTCACGAATGCTTCACTTTGATACCTCACTCGACCCCATTGGACCATGAGAAACCCCGCTAGACTCCAACATGTCCACCCCGTATGGCCCTATACACCCATAGCCATGCAGTATAGGCCTATGGGCCTACACAGGCCTCGGTGACTTTTTTCAAAAATTTCACCGTTTCGCTCCGGGACATTTCCTATCGTGTTCTAAATGACGAGACGTGAAAAACAAATCCAAACAACCCTACCGCAAATGTATAGAAGTAGGTTTCCCAGGGGGACAAACATTGATCCTATATCCCAGTATGGGACTATATGGGGCTATATCGTACTTTTTCAAAAATTTCACCGATTCGCTCCGGGACACTTCCTATCATGTTCTAAATGACGAGACTAAGAAAACGAGACCCCACAACCTATACCGCAAATGTCTAGAAGTAGGTTTCCCAGGATGGTCCTATACCCCCCATACCCCATATAGGCATTTTCACGTAATTTACAATAAAGTTCGTGTTCCGTATTTTTTCAGGAAAAATTTTACATACACCCACCCTGGAACTAGGGGGAGATAACTCTATTGATAGGCAAGCCCCGTTAAGCCCGGCGACCTATATACCCCCCATACCCCATATAGGCATTTTCCCGGATTTTTCGATAAAGTCCGTGTTCCGTTTTTTTTTCAGGAAAAATTTTACATGCACCCACCCAGCCCATCAGCTGCCCCCTCACCTAGGCTTCACTTTGATACCTCACTCAACTCCATCGGCCCATTAGGGACTCCAATAGCTCTCAAAACGTCTATTTCCATACCCTTGGGCCACCGCGCATGCGCAGAATGACGCTAGTTCAATCCCACACACAGCCCATCAGATGCCCCTTCACGAATGCTTCACATGGATACCTCACTCGATCCATTCGGCCCACTCGTGGCTCACCTACATCCCAAAACGTCTATTTCCATACACTTTTCCCACAATTCCCTGCCTGCGCATGCGTAGAATGGTGACAACGCTCGAGCCACTAGTCCAGTCAGATGCCTCCTCACATAGGCTTCACTTTGATACCTCACTCGACCCCATCGGACCAGTAGTAACTCACCTAGCTCCCAACACGGCTATTTCCACTATCGCGCATGCGCAGAATGACGCTAGTTCAAACCCGCTAGTCCAGTCAGATGCCCCTTCACCTAGGCTTCACTTTGATACCTCACTCGACCCTGCCGCCATCTTAAACCCACCATCCATCCCACCACCCACCCCACAGCCGCCATCTTAAACCCACCATCCATCCCACATCTTAAACCCACCATCCATCCCACCACCCACCCCACAGCCGCCATCTTAAACCCACCATCCATCCCACCACCCACCCCACAGCCGCCATCTTAAACCCACCATCCATCCCACCACCCACCCCACAGCCGCCATCTTAAACCCACCATCCATCCCACCACCCACCCCACACGCATGCGCACACCCCCCCAATACCGCCCCAAAACAGGTCGCTGTGACGTCACACGCATGCGCAGTGGGGGGCTTTTGGCTCGTAATGCTCGGTGTATACTACTTGGGTCAAACCAGGTTTTCTGTAGATATGAGACGAATCGGCATTTCATATGTCGAATATCCATTGAATATCCAATATCAAACGAATATCCATCGAATATCCAACGAATATCAAATGAATATCCAACGAATATGCACTGAATATTTTTGAATATTTAACCTTTGTAAACGGAACCTGTGAGATCCGAATGTCCAATGTCCAATATCCAATAGCAAACCCACTTCACACCGCTGGATGTATTTGCTTTTCGATATAATATGTTGTGGGAAATTTCTTCAAAATGTATTCTAAACCTATATTGAAGAGCAGGCGTCATCACTGTGTCGAATACCATTATTGTTTCTCTCTTAGAATACAACAGACAAGGTATGGTATTTACCAAATATGAGATGGTTTTAGTAATCTATAAAATCTTCCAAGTCATTTTGAAATTTAGCAAAATATGACAATACCCGGCCATTCTGTAAGACCAGTTTATGGCTGACGCCCACTTCACTTTCTGTACAGCTCAAAGAGGCATGAATGGCAGCGTCTGGTAATCGCCTTGCAGAACGGAATAGTCAAAACCACAACTTTAACCATTTTTTTTCTGTCGTACAGTAGACACGAGTGTAATGTCTCTTTAATTTGTATCAAGGTATAGGTGTATATACCAAGCTGTAACTGTAAATGATGGATTCCTTTAATACAATGAACATGGGGGGATATATATACCCTTCCAAGGCATCTCATATACATTAAAATGAGTATTCAGAATAAAATGTAAATCTTTTGCTGTTTGAGAAGGCGAAACTTTTAAATGGTTAACTTTTTACTGCTTTCTGTATATAGTCTTGTTAAAAAAATAACCGATATTTCTCCGACAAAAGAGAATGCAGGTTGTACTTTTTTAGTATGCATGTATGCACTTATATGAGGCAGGTTTATCGTCACCTAAATTCATATAAATAAATTTAATTAGAAGTTCCAAAACAATGACGATAAATCAAACATTTAGTACGTAGGTCTTTTTTGACATATTCTACCGCCTGAGAGAAGCAGACTGTTCGGCGGGAGTAAATCATTTGAAGTGTAGGTTTACCACGCGTGATGTCTGGACATGACGGGAGTTACTCGAGTCGGTTCAGCTCCCTCTCCCTTCCCCACACCACGCCGTCTCTGCGATGTGGGGTACAGGTAAATACAGATAAATACGGGTAAATTATTTGGATGCTGCTTCTCTTTACTGTTGACTACATTGGTCCGCGTGCTCTTGTGTGTAAATACAAATGGTGTCATTTTTTAACTTATGTAGTTCAAAATGCGGACGGGATTTATATGGGGGGGGGAGGTGCATTCAACTTCACTCCACCTGTATCTGTGCTTTATCGGAAACGTTTTACACAGTCCGCTGTTAATATCAGGTAATATACTGACTTACATTTAGTGTAATTGTGAACTCAGGTACGAAACAAAAGTAGTGCCATGTCTGATTAGAGTGGTACCTTTACCTATTGTTTTCTACTTATTGAAAATCGGGCGAATATTATCTGTCAAGTAAACGAGAAAGTAATTAAAAGAGAAATCAGCTTCACCTACATGTATATGCCGCTGTAGATGTCATGTTGGACTTCTGAGAGCAACCCTACGGATGTGTCTTATTTACTCTCGGAGAGCATTAACATGAATTGCCTATCTATCTCCAGATATGACGAGCCCAAACCCCTTGTACGCATGACTCGAAAGCAAACCACTACCGTGAACGCAATGAACCATCGATCGGCAAATTAAATACTACGGATCCTCAACTTATATTGATTGTACTGACAATCATGATGTTCTACCGCATGAAAATAGTAACATCACAAATATGTCGCATGATTAAGTTATATAGTCCCACGGGCGTCACTGTTTGTTTCTGATTCTACCAAAAGGGTCTTGAATAGTCACATTACCTCGTAATAGGTAAATAGGTAACTCCACTGAATTTTCTGGATGACTATAATCAGGACCCTGATTGGTCACTATACCTGACTGGTCAAGAAATGGTCTGTGATGTATTTTAAAATGTTTCTGTAATATTTGACCCTCAAATATCTCAAATCCAATTTTCAAATTTTAATCGGGAAAAAACATCTGGGCTAGTTTGTTTGGCCAGCTCCGAAATTTGCCGTAATTGTGTCGGGCGTTATGGCCTTGTATCTAGCGGTGATATCTCGAAAAAGTTGTGGGGAATATATGCCGTATTTTTTATGTTTGAGCGGGAAGGCCATGCTATCATTGGTGGTCATTTGTGGTGGCCAATATTAGGGAATATAGTTTTCTCAATATGTGCTCAGCCAATTTACTACATACCAAGTAAGGCGATGTTAGTGGTTTCTGACCTACATGTACAGGGAAAACACGAAAATCGATCTTCATCAGTTTTTCCCGCCTCTTGCATATCACTCCAATTTCTCCATTGTCACATGTTTAAGTGCCCCTTTCTTTCGGAGAGACACAACATCACACATAAATGTTTATTTTCAAACAATTTTCTTCTTGTCCAGGCCGGATAGAATGTTCTTGAGTCTAAATTCTCAATTTTGAGTCTATTGTGGGCGCTCTGGCTATTATTCCTCAATAATATCCCAAACCTAATATTGCATGACCACCATTAACGAATTGAGTTATTGCGTCTGGACAGTTATTTACAAGCCTTTTGTCGATAAATTATGTGCTGCAGAGATGTTTATTCGGTCATTCAGTCTGCTATTCGCTTCACCCTACATCGAAGGTCGCTCTCGTCAATAAGCTCACAAAGAAGTTTAGGGCAATATATTCACAAACTGTAATCAGTACAAAGTAAGAATGATCTGGTTGGCCAAATAGCCATATAAAAGGTTGCTCATCCGATTCTAACTGAAGATATGATACAAATTACAGGTGAAATTGTTTCTCTTTGCCCTCCGATATGGGGAAGGTGTCTGAGTTGTGTTGATAATCGCTATCCCATGTGCGTGCAGATAACATTCTGGTGATCAGAGTAAACGCCAGCAACAATACAATAAATAACCGAGAAGAGAAATTGTTGAATAATCAATAAGTTGACTTCTCAAGGGTTCAAATATTAAGGGAAGCAGCACTTTATTGTAAACATCAGTAACTTTGCAAATATTCGAAGCATGACCTTTATATACGCATACGTGTATCATTGTTTGTCGCTGGTTTGGCCACACCGACTGAATTGGAATCTGAATTTACTTAGTCACAAACCACCATTGAATTTTCTGGGTCCAAGACTATTATCGGAACTTGACTTCCGGCGGACATTGATTTGCCATTATACCCAACTGGACCAGAAATGGTCTGTGGCGTATTTAAAAATGTGTCTATATTATTTGACTCTCAACACAAGCGCCTAGTACGTCATTCGTTATTCATCAGTCGCCCATCAAAGAATTTCCGCGTCCATAATCTAAAGACCTAATTCATATAACAGCATTACCACCAACTTCAAAAATAAATTCAGTATTCATAAAAACAGGCTAGTTTTCTGCAAGCCAGAAGACAGAAAGGGCAACTTTTCAAAGTTTAATCGCAAAAAAAAACATCTGGGCCAGTTTGATAGACCACCTCCGAAAGTTGTAATGTTGTCGGTATCTGATGGTCTTATATGAGGAATCTGTTTCAATCTTTGTGAGATGCTGTGAATAATAACACACTTCATTAGTTAA
Source organism: Hanleya hanleyi (assembly GCA_036873755.1). Lineage (NCBI taxonomy): Eukaryota > Metazoa > Mollusca > Polyplacophora > Lepidopleurida > Hanleyidae > Hanleya > Hanleya hanleyi. Next base: position 8,557 of record JAVTVY010050696.1, on the reverse strand, counting down.
AAAAACTGTAGGCTATACTCATCTGAATAGCCAGCAACGTTTCGATCAAGCCATGATCAGGCGATGAAGAATCGGCCATACACGAAGATCTCACAGTGAAACATATTCTTAACGACAGTATAGATTTTAAGATGGTGCGAGATGCTTTTTATCGAGCAACTGCTTTAGAAGAACGTTTTAGTCGGGTGAAAGAAGCTAGACAACAGCAACTTTTGGCCTGACTTGGGGCGAGAAATGTGAGCATGAATTTACCTCTTTCACGACTACCTCAGGTCCAAGAGAACAAAGGATATAATAGTTTATTCCTCCATTCTGTGATGATGTTATAACGTATATTGTCTGTCATGCGGCTGATAACTGACTTGCCTAGTATCCGATATTGTTTTTTCAATTTTCAATTTGACTGGACGCAAATATAAAGGAAGATATTTTAACATACTTTCAGACTTGTTTGCTATTTTATTGCATATTCTGTAGTCCTTCATGGGTGTTAGAAGCCACTTTCCGCACCAGCTCGAGTTTCCCCTAGCCCTTCTTGATTTTAACCGACGTTGTTTTGTAAATGTGGCGTGGGGAGGTCCAGAGGGTTTTCACCTGAAAAAAAATGCGGTTTTCTGCGCGACAGCGTGATACATGTACCAAACTCAGTCAATCATTGCTATAATCATTATTTGGCCTCAGGCGCTACCAGCCTCGCATCAATAAATGACAGTAATTTCCCGTCAGGACCAGCCACGTTGCGAGGTCCATCACACCATTCGACCTGTAATGGACGATGTAAATTTGCTCTATTGAAAATGAAACTGCAAATGACCAAGTTTTGTTCCCAATGAGTTGAGAAAATGAGGTAGATTAAGAACTCCCGGTTAATAGGTTAATAAAATGGTGAAACATGCAAAACTGGAGCTTATCATTACCGGAAATTGATCAACTATTGATTGATGCGAGAATGTTGTCGATGTACGATTAAATGCGTTTGTTAGAAGCCCTTGACAGAGGTCGCGCAGAAAACGGCATTTTTGAGGCGAAAACGCTCTAGCCCCATCAACCACAAATCTATCAAAAATCATTCGTCGAAGTGGAGAGGTCTAGAGGAAACTCGGGAGCAACTTTCAACTGTCATCATGCTGCTAATCAACAGCAGTGACTAACAAATGCAATCAGAGATTATACCACAGTATTAACTCTGTGTCAGCTGGTCCAGAATGGCCCATGCTTTTAAGGAGCGTAGTCCCTCATGGTGAGTGAGACAGTTCGAAGATCATATCGATTCACGGCCGACAAATAAATCACACGGGAAGGAAATCGGGATATACAGAAGAAAGCGAACTTCTACCTCAATCCACGTAATGCTCCAGAAAACGGATGATGTACCGGTATCCGAAGAAAAGAATAGGAGAGCCAAAGTCTGAAAGCACAAGGAACGGAAAGCATAAACTATCTATAACAGCATATTGACTTTGACGAACAAACCAGGATGATTGCATTGCGGATCGTGTCTGTTGAGATGTATGTTTAAAGGAAGACAATTTCAGATGTGCAAGTCGGTTTGAAGATAATTCAGAACCTCCGGACAATGTGGTACCTGGGGCCCTAGAGAAAATTATCCAATAATTGCTTGTGTGCTACTAAAATCTTTGTGATCAATAATCCCTTAGCTTTGATTACTGTACATGTATGTAGTTGCGCTGACGGTTCGTGTTAGATCTATAATCCAATTTTCAGAGCAATAACTTTAACTATGTGGGTGTTCACGAGGCCCGTAGGTTTATTGTTTCGGTGGAAAATTTAAGCCGTATACGACGTCGAACATTACAGGTTAGTTTTTCTAGGTTTCTTGCATTTACCAGGTTACCCCATGTTAAGGCGTTTACTCCACCAGACGTCCAGGATGCTGCTCATCCATTAACATCAGCTGAGTTGTTTGAGCTGACGTGTCATCACAGCTCCCGAGCTCGCGTATCTAATTCCGCTTAAGCCGGTGCTAGAGGCCGTGTGGATACTACAATAAAAGCGCGGCTGAGTTACTAAGGCTACGTCCGACAATCCATCGTATTCTCGGGTCTGAATGTTAGGTATCGACGAATACGTTCCTGTGTATCGACGAATACTTGCCTGTAGAGTCATATGGTTCATTTTTAGTCACCAGACGTTGTCAATTTTTGCCACCTCTTGCATATCGCTCCAATTTCATGAGGTATCTATTCACTAAACGTTGAAAATGCCCAGGTTACCATTTAAAGAGCTGTCGTATCTTTATTCGTTTTTTATTACTTGTAGAAAACATTTCGATGCAAGAATAGTGACCATTTATACATACATAGGCCTATGTGACGACAGTTGTTAATCGACACCATTCTTGCAAGATATTGGATTGTGGTTATAGATACATGTATATATTTTGCCCGCTTGGAATTAAGAAAAAAATATGTGTGTGTGTGTGTGGAATGCCGAGGAAAATTTTCACAACCTCACACTTGAGGTGAGCCAGGAATTTCAGGGCTCTCGTCTGTTTAGCGGGTATCTCAATCGGGTGTGTGTGCAAACGCTGTTGCATATATCAGTCACCGATGTGTGATTGAAAACAAATAAGCCAACAACTAAATCAGGATTGTCATCAATGACGCAGATAGTTGCATTATCTGACCATGTCTAGCTGTCAAAATACTTTACAATCTTGCATTGACTGCAACTCCCTGCCGCAAGTAGATGATCCACCACCTCCCACAAATCTTTCATGGACTAGAAATTTAAGGATCTTGGCAGATGGGTTATGGATTTAACAGAATGGATTTGAAGGAAATTTATCAACAGGTTACTCTGACATTCAGGTTATTCCGTTTCTACATCATACACTCGTCCCGAAGCTTGCCCGAACGCAAAAAAAAATCCTCCTGTACTCATCTCTGGAACGTGGCCTACTACAATATTACTGCGAAATGAGATTAGATTATCAAAAAAGTGTAATGCAATTCACACATAGAATCAATCAACTCTTTTGGAAACGAAACTTTTAGTGTTTACAGTTGACTCATGCCATGTGATGAATTCGTATCTCACCCACGCCTTTTATGTTGACATTTTCAGTGATATGCCCATACGACCCCTATTACTCCTTGGACGGAATTAGATACAAATATCTGAGCATTGATGTAATAGTCCTATTAAAGGAGTACTTACCTTATTCTTTATAGGTTTCTATTACAAAGGTTAGACCCTTAAAGTGATCGTAAACTCTCAAGTAAAGTTTCCATCAAATGAAAGACCGTTGCAAACAGTGTCGGAAAATATTTATTGTAATTTTGTACGATGTTATTACACAGAGCAAACTACAAATAAAGCATGGTATTCCATGGTGGTCTGTTGCAATCATATCTAGGTCCAGTGACGTCACACTGCCTTAATACATATATTTCAAACTGTGTATGCACTTTTCAATGCTTGATTCAAGCTCAAGGTGTGTATACTTTGAGTTTCAACACAGACTCACTTTTCCAATGTGCATGTTTCACCAAAATCGTGGAAATTAAATGCCAGATTCAAATTGACTTGACACTTATGAGTTACCATCTCCCAGATTTTGGTGAAACTTGCACATTGGAACAGTGAGTCTGTGTTGTAACTCAAAGTATACACATAGTATACAACTTGGGTGGTTACATCTGGTGCATCTGGTTCATGTTTCACCAAAATCGTGGAAATTAATTGCAAGATTCAAATTGACTTGACACTTATGAGTTACCATCTCCCAGATTTTGGTGAAACATGCACCAGATGTAACCACCTAACTTGAATCTTCCTAAATTATAACCTCCCTGTCAACAGTAACGTTCGTATAAGTAGAGCACCACGTTACACCAATCTCGTCACGGGTTAGACCTGTGGTTTGGGCTTATTCCTTCGAGTATTAATGGAGCGTCTATACACTAAAATGTCACCTTCAGCTATATTGAAAGCATTATCAAAAATGGCACGACATATGTCAAGGGGACTAATTACAACACATATTAGGGAAGTAGGAAGAGGTGCCGACATACTGACTGCGTCACATGACTTCACAGAATAGTCTTCTGGTAAACCTATTCTAAAGCACATACCAAGAATCTAACGATTCCGTTGATCGCCCCCGCCTGATGATACCGACATCAACACTTATATGACCTCTTAATAGAATGAATGAGATGAGAATTATCTCCTTCCTCGATGTTGAACGGAGACGTTAACGAATGCATGAGCCGGTGAAATCGATCTTGTGTCACACAACATACATGTACATGTTACAACCCAAAGTTAATCATGGAGGAGATGGTCATATAAAATAGAAGAAAGACATCCCCATAAACCAGTCGTTAGCCGAAATGAACTTAATCGAAATTAACGGACGTTTAGATACACAAAAATAATAATATTGATTGTGAAATACAGTGACACGATTTCTTTATTTCCTCCCATGCAGATAACTTCATAACTCATAATTACACCAGTTATCAATAGTTGGAAAATCCGCTCCATGATATAACATAGGGGAGCGATCAAGAGAACAACCCAGAGCTCACGGTTGCCCACGTGATGTGTACCAGTGTCGCCGACACCGCGGCAAGAAGCATTGCCCAAGGGGATGTTGCCATTCATTTGAATAAAAGAATGCTTTTAAATGAGAATGAATTCACATAAAGAACAGCATAATGCCCTGATGTTCGTGTTCATCGTCGTGTGTTCTTTTAAATTTTCTTTTAATACATGTTTCGACAAGTCGTTCGATTATTGATGCAGCTATTATATTGTGGAGGTTAATTTTCCAATGGTTGTTTTCATTTCCAGCGTTGCTTATCTACTGGTTATCCTCGCTACATGGTCTCGGAATTGGACTAATCGGTGTTTGGTCGTTGTCAGGACGGTAACAGAAATTGTTTGCTTGGTCCACTCTAATGGTTAAATATGTCTGTCATTAAGAAATAAGGCCTTGTTTAATACTGTAAAATAGCTAAGATCGCGATTCAACAGGGCGAGTCTACGTTTCATCACAAATGCCGTAGGCCTGAGCGATCGAACGTGAAGACTCGCGATCTATCTACTTATTTTATCGCACTGGACAAGGAATTAATTATATCTTAATATACTGCAAACAGCACAAAGTGGAGAGTTTTCGTGAAAATCTGTATAGTCTCATTTTATAACATCATGAACATCCCTATACCTGGTAAAGAAATGCGTTGGTCCATCAACTAATGGAAGCAGGTAACACGTGCCCGAAACCAACATGTATGAGACGAGTCCACAGTATGGCAGCTCGGGGCATGCTTAAACGCTATTAACGTTCGGATTGAAGAAAAAACACCGTAAACTAGGACCAATAAATTTGAGGGCTATTTCAAAGATAGTGTAGAATTTGTTCTCGTAGATCATTGTTGTCCGAGTATTTTATACATAAGGGTCATATCGCGGTTTAAGAATGGACTTATGCCCCCTCATCCGGACAGGTGCAACCAGGGAAAAGTGAAGAAAATCATGATGTCATACACTACCCTCTGGATCGGTTATATAAAGTGCAGTCTGTTGGAATTGGCCTCCTCCTTTATATGTAATATATTATTTGATAAAACACGTGTAGTTCAATTCAACTTCACAATAGCTAGATTAGCTCAGCATTATCCCAAACAGGAGTCTCTCTCTTAGGCTAAATAATGGGCTTCATAACCAGATCCGTGTAGACCTAAACAAGAGCCATGGTAGAAGCAAGCAAATATGTTGTAGACTGTTATAGATTGCGAAAATGGGCAATCATGAGTTATATTCTACAAAAGCAAAATTGTACTTTACTTTGGTTCAGATGAAATAAATTGTCCCCTGAGGAATAAGCATAGTTACGTCAGTACAAAAAGGTATTTCATCGCAGTATGTGACATCTACAATCTCTGCTGTAATCGGGACTGGTTCCTGTAATGTATTTCAAAAGTTTTGAACTATATTCTATGCATAAAACCCATTATTCATAGGTCAGTAAAGATGATTACATCAGCACCAGGGGAGAGAACTCGAAACCGCTTGTTTGACCTACTTATCTTATTGGTTATTTTGTTGGGTGTATCTGCAAACTTTCACATTTAAAATTCCAGCTGCATCGCCTTATGCGTTTGGTCAATATTCGCAAAATGGTGTTTTTATCAGAAAAGCCCATAGCTCAATAGGTCAAGGTCAAAATTGAATACTTGTACCAGAAGGTACAGCCTCGTATCTACAAATGTGCCAAATATCTAAGCTGTATTATCAAGCCGTTTAGCCGCTATTTCAAAAGTAGAATAATGATAATAATAATCCGTAGAATAACAATAGGTCCATCCATTGGAAATGGAAAGACCTAATTAGTTAAAAAAAACTGTAGGCTATACTCGTCTGAACAGCCAGCAACGTTTCGATCAAGCCATGATCAGGCGACGAAGAATCGGCCAGACACGATCAACTAAAACAAAAGAACCAGTCCCAAGGTGTATTCCATGCCAAGCAGATCTCACAGTGAAACATATTCTTATCGACAGTATAGATTTTAAGATGGTACGAGATTCTTTTTATCGAGCAACTACTTTAGAAGAACTTTTTAGTCGGGTGAAAGAAGACTATCTTTGGCATTGTGGGGAGTTGACGCTGGGTCGACATTGGCCCTTACATACTAGTCTTTTGTGTTAAATGCCGTCATTTTCATCTGACGACGATACAGCTCAACAATCCCCAGTGTACGAGTTGTCACAGCGACACAGCTCACCAATTACCAATATACGATTTGTCAGAGCATTTCCATCTTAGCTCTCCAAATTTGTATCTAATACCGCTTATGCCGGTGCTAGGGGCCGGGTGATCATGTCATCCAAGTTGCAACATGAATAGGTACAATAAAAGCGTACCTGAGATAAAACACATATCACGAATCGTTAATGGCCCCCCTACCAAACTTTCTGCGCTATCTCCGGAATGACAAAAACAGGGAGCTGAAACTTCGTGACTTTATAGTCTATGATATTGGGGTCATTTTGAGCCTATTTTTATAACCCCCTCGGGCAGAGGATCATGGGCAAATTCAAGATGGCGGCCACGTGAGTACCAGAAAAGTGATGCTTTTGTCATATTTCTTCAAAATTTCTGCTTTTTCGCAACGAAAAGTGGGCAAAAACTATTTTATTCCACATCATATTAACGTTTACGAATTTATCGTGCAGTTTTTGCGGAGAAATTGCATAAATACAAAAAATCGGAAAATCTGACCGAAAAATCGACCAAAAATGATGTTTTTGAAAATGACGTCACTGTGACGTCATCAAAGCGGCCGTCTTGCGGTTTTTTACATTTTCTGTTAGAGCTTGATCCAAGGGTATAGTGTGGTAGTTTCAGCTCCCTAGCTCAAGGGGTAAGAAAAATATTTAAGGGGGGGGGGCGGGGCCGAAATGCCCCCAGGCCACGACAGGTCTCAAAAAGTCCAGGCCAAATAGGGTTAAATGCCGTCATTTTCAACTGACGACAATACAGCTCACCAATCCCCAGTGTACGATTTGTCACAGCGACACAGCTCACCAATTACCAATATACGAGTTGTCAGAGCATTTCCATCATAGCTGTCTTGACTTGTGTCTAATACCGCTTATGCCGGTGCTAGGAGGCGTGTGGTCATGTCATCTTAGTTGCCACATGAACAGGTACAATAAAAGCGTACCTGAGATACAACACATATCACGAATCGTTAGATTCTTGGTATGTGCTTTAGAATAGGTTAACCAGAAGACTATAATGTGAAGTCATGTGGCTCTGTCAGTATGTCGGCACCTCTTCCCACTTCTCTTATATGTGTTGTAATTTTTACCTGGATATGACAGGATTCTGTTGGTGGACGTTTCGTCCCCGAGGTCCGCCCCCTGTACAGACATTTTGGTCTTTGATATATGTTGGCATTGTGGGAAGTTGATGCTGGGTCGACACCGGGCCTTACAGACTAGTCTTCTGTGTTAAACGCCGTCATTTTCATCTGACGACTATACAGCTCACCAATTCCCAGTGTACGAGTTATCACACCGACACAGCTTACAAATTACCGATATACGAGTTGCTAGAGCATTTCCATTATAGCTCTCTAGATTTGTATCTAATACCGCTTTTGTCGGTGCTAGGGGCCGTGTGGTCATGTCACCCAAGTTGCCACATGGACAGGTACAATAAAAGCGTACCTCAGATACAACACATATGGCGAATCGTGAGATTGGTGTTATGTGCTTTAGAATAGGTTAACCAGAAAACTATACTGTGAAGTCAAGTGGCTCTGTCAGTATGTCTGTACCTCTTCCCACTTTCCTTATAGATAGATAGATAGATAGATTTATTTGCACACTTATGCCACGAGGGCTAAAGGCAATACAAACACAATCATACATGGCTATACATGTACAATGCTAAATTATAGGCCTTAAGGGCACGCTAATCTATATACAGACAGAGAATAAACAAGACAAAATACAATTAAGATAATAACACACACTAATAGAGGACAGTTACATGTACCCTCTCAGTCAGATGT